>JAIFZK010000005.1:17900000-18057500 GCA_027481765.1 Tenualosa thibaudeaui
GCATGTGTGTTTTCCTGAATTGCCTAAGGCAAACTGTGCTGTTTTTTACCTGATACATGCAGCTTAATAGCAAAAGGTGTATTTGAAAGAAAGAAAGACAGAAAGACAGAAAATGAGTAAGTAAGTAAGTGCTGGACAGCTAAATCAGTCTGAGAGGACAAATGGCCAGTGTGAAATGTGTGTGTGTAATATGATATTGTGTTTCACCCCATTCATTACATGGCAGTCAGTGTGGCCCACCTGCCCTCTGCCTCAGCTCCCCACCAGCGGCAGGGTCCAGGCCAGCTCCACTCAGCCAGGCCTGGCCAGCACAGCCCAACAAGCCAGCATTTAGAAAGAAACATACACACACACACACATACACATACACAAAGACTAATGACCCTCAACCAGCCCAGAGGAGAAAGAGAGAGAGATCACAGTGCTGGAAATACAGGAAGAGGTGATTGAGCGGGGAAGGGCAGGAATGAGGGAAGAGGAGGAGAGAGAGAGAGGAAGGAAGAGAGAGAGAGAGAGAGAGGGAAGGAGGGAGGTGAGACATTTGATGAAGCCGTTGAGGTGGTGGCAGGTTACAGGGCGCTTGTGATCTGGAGCCTGATTGCCGTTAAATTGACTCTTTTCTCCTGTGAGCGGCGAGGCATTGGGCAGCGTGAGGTGCAAGGCTGGCGTAGGGGTGGTGTGGGGCCGGGTGGGGGTGACGGAGCAGCCTCTGTCAGAGCCCACACACCACCAGCGTGTGCCTGTCCCTCTCATTCATCCCGTCTCTCCCTCCCACTCTCTCTTTCTCTCTCTCTCTCTCTTTCTCTCTCCCTCTGCGGCTGCTGTGTGTTGGTTGTTCACTCACTTGCTCCTGGGCCCCAGCCGCTGCCACTGCCCGATCACTCAGCCATGAAGAGGACAGCCTGACTGATATCAGACCTTCAGAGGATCCCCACACACCAGAATATTAATGCCACCACTGCCTGCCTCTCATCCACACCCACCGCACTCACCCACTCAGCCCTCACACACACATACACACTCGCACTCACACATACACACTCGCACGGGCACGCACACAAGCAAGTACACTCACATCAGCACAAGAGTAAACACAATTACATCCAGACATGTGTGAAGATACAAACTAATATGCATGGTATATCTCAGCCATACATAAAGACATGCATATCACACACAGGAAAACACACTTCTGACATCTTCCATCCTTTCCTGACACACACACACACACACACTCATACTGTTACACATACACCAGTTCACAATGTCACACCAAACGTGTATCAAACTAGCCCATACCAACCAGCCTTCTTCTTAACTGAGCATTTCCACAATAAAAAAAATGTTGGCTCCATCCTAAGATGTTGGCCTATGTTCACCACCCTGTACAATAGTGCCAATCACTTGCCCTGTGCCTCACAGAATTAGCGTTTGCCAGTTGCTTTTGCCCCTGCCAATTGCTGTGCCCTTTGCCCAAGGGTGTCAATGCCTTGTTTCTTCCAAGGCTGGAATTACATTTGTAAACACTATGCCAGTTCTGTCAAAACATCTCTTAACAACAGTGGATAGGATCAGGCTACCTACTTAACAGATCTATATTTCCTCAAGTTCAAACATGATGATTGCTATTTAGTATGGAATGTTATGAATAGATTTTTTATCGAGACTGACTTGAGTACTGGAGGCAACTTTGATGCCCGACTTCAAAATCCTTTCAGCGAATTGTGAGATTGTGATGTAAATTTTAGTAAGTAAATCAATACATGGGGAACTATGGGAATAGTTTTCCGATACAAGGGAAACTATGGGTGTAGCCTTGTCAGTGGTAGACTTCACCATGGGTCAGTGGCAATACAAAACAAAGTAATGATTTGTAATAGAAAGTAATAAAATCTGTAATAGTAATAAATTAATAAATCTGTTAATCTGTAGAGTCATGTGTCTATTTAGCCTTGCAATAATATGTAAGACAGAAGCTGACTTAAACGACAACATCTTGTCGCCGCTGCTAAAACGCTAAAAAACTTTAAGTAAGCCATAAAAAATAGCATGCCATTCTTCATGGAAAATCCATTATTAAAAGCTTTTGTGTTTTTATGGTAACATGTGAAAAAGGACTCCAACACCTTTTTGTCTACTGTCCTCTTGAAGGAGTGAGGCCATGTTGGACCATTTCATGGAGGAAAAATGGTGAGAAACACTGGATTGTAACACAAAGAAAAAGCGACATGAATCTTGCTGTAACAGCTCAGAAATTACTCATTACCTTGATTTTATTACCTTTTCTCCCACTCTCAAATGACATGACCACGTGCCCATTAATATGCCCAGGCTGGTCCTCTGTGCCCACAAAAACCACCCTTGGCTCATAACGTCGTCAATCACCCTGTGCGCCCTCTCCTCTTCCTCCATCGCTGTACGCCACTCCATTCCGACTCCATAATATTCCCCTGTGTCAATCTCATACAACCAGTCCCTACAGCGCTGCCCACTACAGTGCCCTGTGCCCATTAAAATGCCAATCACTCTCTGTGGCGCCCATAACACCGCAGCTATAAAACTACCCCTGTGGCTGGTAAGTGGCTTCGGGGTGGCACGTCCTCCTGATTCATCCTCTAACCCTCAGGACCACAGGCACAAAGGCATCGCCAGATCACCTCCCACTGATCTGACAACAGGCAGAATACTGATGCTGCATTATTGGGAGCCGCAAGAGAGGCATTAGGCATTGATGATCGGTGTGTATTCAAACATAGTGCT
This sequence comes from Tenualosa thibaudeaui, assembly GCA_027481765.1. NCBI lineage: Eukaryota > Metazoa > Chordata > Actinopteri > Clupeiformes > Clupeidae > Tenualosa > Tenualosa thibaudeaui. Next base: position 17,902,761 of record JAIFZK010000005.1, read on the forward strand.
CTGGAATTTACAGTATATCTATGGGGGGTTTGTATGTGTGTGTGTGTGTGTGTGTGTGTATGTGTTTCTGTGTGTATGGGTGTGCAAAAAAACCTTGGATTGTTAAAACTTAATCTAAGACAAACCTGGCGTCATCAGAATAGTTTTGGGCCTTGCAGTTTCTGCTGCAGCATTCTTTAAATGAGGTGGTCAGTCAGAATTTGCATGCTTGACTGTGTGTGTGTGTGTGTGTGTGTGTTGTGTGTTTGTGAGAGAAAGAGAAAGAGAGTTTGGAAAGAGAGAGAGAGAGAGAGAAGGAGTATACAGGCAAATGCAGCAAATTAAAGTTTTAATGCTGTCATCTTTTTAGTCTGTCTGTGTGTGTATGGAGAGTCATTTGTTAGTCCAGGGTGCCTGTGAGTAAGACGGGGGGAAATGAGCAGCGATGTGTCAGGCACTCAGAGGGGAGCTGCTCCTCATGTGGCTCTCAGGAGGAAACTCTCTCCTCTCCTCTCCTCTCCTCTCCTCTCTCATCTTCACTCCTCTCCTCTCCTCTCTTCTCCTCTCCTCTCTCATCTTTACTCCTCTCCTCTCTTAGCCACACTCCACACTTACCCTGAACGGGAGGCTACTTCTGCAATGCAGTAAACAGCCATGGCATGCACGAACACACACACACATACACACACATGGACACACACACACACACAAAGACACAAGTCTAGAGACATACAACAATTTGAACACACGCAGAGGGTCCTGGAGACATTTAAATGCATGCACACTACGAATAATTACAGCTAATAATATATCACTGATAACAGCAAGAAACACAGACATTTCAGGTTTTGAAAGTAAAAATCCTGCCACACATTTGCTCCAGCTTTTTCCAGCTTAAACTTCAACCAGCAAATTAGTGGTATCAACTAGCTTAGATATCTAGATGCACCCTTGTGGCTGGTTGCTGGTGAATCCTATCATCTTTTTAGCATTTTGATTAATTGTTTTGGGGTGCTAAAAAACAATTTTGTAGACCAAGTAGACCAAAAGTCTTTGTATTTTCTTGCATCTAATCATCTCATTTATAATCTGAACATCTCAGGCAGGCCTTCGAAAAATATAATATATTTTTGGTGAGGTACGTGTAAATTAACAGATAGACTGAGAATACTGTTATGGAAAGACAACACATGGAGGGATTATGTGAGGAACAAGAAAAGGTAACAGAGAGAGAGGAGTGTATTTTTGGAGTGTGTGCTAGTAGGGTTTAGTGACTGTCATATTTGGCTGAAGCCCAAAGTCATCAAAGCTAAATTGGGCTTGAACCCCTGTGCTGATGCAGCCCCCCACATATGCTGCCTAACTGTCATCACCAGAGCTCTGAGCAATATGCTCTCCCTGTATGTGTGTGTGTGTGTCTGTGTGTGTGTGTGTGTGTGTGTGTGTGTGTCTTGGAGTGAATGACAAATACCTAGTTTGTTTTTGTGTATCCAGTATATGAGTCTAGTATAGCAAATAGCAAACTGTGTTCTGAATTTGTATGTGTGTGTGTGTGCCTGTGTGTGTGTCTGTGTCTGTGTACCCATATGGGCATGTATGTGTGTACATTACACACACACAAGCACTATGTGTTAGTTGAAAGGTTCAATAGGACTCTGATGGCCATGTTAAGAGCTCTGACAGAGGAAGAAGAAGCTGACTGGAAGACCTCTGTTCACTATGTGTGTGTGTGTGTGTGTGCACATGGCAGTCGTACGTGTGTATGTGTACATGCTTGGGTGTTTTTTTGTGGATGCGAGCGGCACGTGTAAGTCCTTATCTCTGGCTGCTCTTTTTAAAGCGTTCAGCACTGTGGCTAACAATTACAGCAGTTGCTCACCCAGAGCCATTTGTCATGCAAGACCTGCTGCTCGGGGAAATTTGGGAAAGCTGTCAGTAATATGGACGGTCCAGAAATCACTTCATTAATCTAGTCTGCTGTTCATTTAGCTCCACAGTCGCCTGGCCCCTATGTTGAAACAGCCCTCTGAGACTGCGCCTGCACTTCACCAACGGAGAGCAGAAGAGCCATGATGGAGGAAAATTAATACAATTAGTGAACACACATGACATGGTGGTGTTGGAGAGGGGGAGAGAGAGAGAGAAAGAAGGAGGGAGGGAAAGACAGAGCAAGTGAATTGTGAAACAATAGAGTACCTCATCATTAAAGGCCTATTGGAGGGTAAGAGTATGTGTGTGTGTGAGAAAGAGAGGGAGAGAGATTGTAACTGTGTAGCCTTACAAGTAAAGTAGGCATGTGTGTGTGTGTGTGTGTGTGTGTATTTCAGCACATTTTATATTGTAGAACACCTCTATGTTGTAATATGTTTCTATGTTGTACCTCAACGTGACAACCATGCCGATTTGTATTGAACTGAACAGAGAGACAAAGAAAGAGCGAGTAGGTTGCCGCTCTTTGTGATCTGACCTTAGGGTGACTTTGTCAGTGGCAGGTTATTCCTGAGGCCTGGCCCCGCGGCACAGGTTCCTGTGCCAGGTTGAGTTTCCTCCACCATCCCTTGCCACCCCCCGCGGCCCCCAACCCCGATCACAGCCCAGCGCTGCTGCCGCCAGTGCCTTGCTTTGGCCCTCTTTGTGTTGGCAGGAAAGCGCCTTCCCCAAACACCTCAGCAGCATTGCAGTCAGTCCACTGCCAGCTGTTTCTATCTTTTTTTTAGGCTCCAGCTCTTTTCTCTTCCTCCCTTTCTCTTGCTTCTCCCTTCTCTTCTCATCTCTTCCTCTCCCTCCAGTGTCTCTATCCCTCTTTATGATCCAATTGTTCTCCGAAATGCATTGTATCAAAGCACAGGCTGTCCTCTGACCCTCACAACCATCCACCAATCCCCTACTCAACTCTCCCTTTGCTCATTAGAATATCTCCAACAATATGCAGCATTACAAAACAAAAGCAAATTATGAAAGGGCAGAAAAAACATGATTCCCCTGACTCAGTCAAGTAATTAAACACAACAATTCCCATACCCCCCCCCCCCAAACCTGACACACACACACACACACACACACACTCACTCACTCACTCACACATCCACTCGCACACTCACACTTGCCCCAGCATCTAGCTCCCTTCCCCCACATCATCTACCCCCATGTCTCTAAGCTTGTGGTGCCAGGTCTGCCCACAGCCAGCAGTGCAGTAATGGTAATTAATGCACTGGATCTGAGCTGATAATCGCACTGTTGTTTAATCAGGGATGCCTGCAATCCTTTGTCTCAGTGGCCTGAGCAGCATGTTATTGTTATTATACTATATTATATTATAAATCACACAACAGGCACTGCAAGCTGGTCGCTCACACAGAGGTCTGGATTTTCATCAACACCCTTTTAGATTACCATTTTCAAAAGAAAAAAACAATACAAAATTGATGCCAAGCCCTAAGCAGCTTGGAAATATCCTGAGTAAAGCCTTGGTGTAATTGATTGAAGTAATGGATTGTGTAAATGGAGGTGTGTTGGTAATCAGGTGTGGAAATGGGACGCAGAGATAACATCATCATTTACATTATCACACAGTGCTCTTATATGACGGCCATTTTGTCTTGTTTAAAAGGTCAGCTGTCTAATGTCCTTTTAATTTTCTTTATTTTCTCCTCTTCCTCTCTTAGTACTTGCTTCACTCTCTCCTTTACTTAATTTCTTAACCACTCAGCTCAATGACCCATAGGCTCACTGTGTCTCTCTCTGTGTGTGTGTGTGTGTGTGTGTGTGTGTGTGTTAGCTGTGACACTGACACGGTGAAGGGCATGAAATCAGTCCCAGAACTGATGTGCCCCCAACTGATGCCCCCCATGGCTGTGAGCATCGCTGCAGTGTGCTGTCATGCGGATGCACACATAGGCTTGTCCACCTTGGTATTGATATAAATGTTCCATTAACCTGACTCAAGAGGGATAGAGAGAGAAAGGGAGAGAGAGAGAGAGAGAGAGAGAAAGTTAGGAAGGGATGAAGAAAGAAAGAGAGAGAGAAAAAAAGGCAGTGGTATAAAATTGGGATCTGTTTGTTTGCAGTTGTGTGTGTGTGTTTGTGTGTATGTGTGTGTGTGTGTGTGTGTGTGTGTGTGTGTGTGTGTGTGTGTGTGTGTGTGTGTGTGTGTGATGTAGTGGATAACGTGACAGCAGTATAGGGCTGTGAGTTGGGCCCCAGCTAAATGTGTCAGCTGGCCAGCCAAGTCTCATCTCCATGTTTGCACTGACCTTCACAGAGTTCCTCAGGTACAGAGTGTCCCCTAAACACACACTGGGGACGCCTGGCATGGAGAAGGAAGAGAGGGACACAGAGAATGAAGGAAAGAGGAGAAAACCTAGAGACAGAGAAAGATAGAGAGAGAAAGAACCAGTATAGACATCTAGCATACAAGACAGACAAGGAAAGAAAGAAAGAAAAGAAAAGAAAGAAAAAAAAGAAAGAAAGAATGTACCATTTTGAGTGTGAGAGTTACATTCGGGGAAGACGGACGAGTGTATTGTCTGAACACTGTGAGCCTGAGTGCTCTACAAACCGCAGTTATCCACTGTCAGTGTGATTGTGTGTTGAAGTTTCCCATTGGTCCCACTCTCAGTCAGGCGTCTGTGTGTGTGTGTGTGTGTGTGTGTGTGCGCGCGTGTGTATGTGAATACGTGTACGTCTTTGTGATAATGTCCCACATCCGATATGACCCTCCTCTCCTCCTCATCATCACAACTCTTCTCTTCCCACAGGGAAAGGTGAAAACTGACGGAGCATATCTGAGCATAAATAAAAAAAAGACAGTGACATCTTCTGCGTTTTATTGTGACTATTATTTGTTTCTGTTACTGTGGGTTTTTTGTCTTTGCGTGGACTTTTCAATTATTTTCGTTCCACCTTTCTTGGGCCAGGACCCATATGGCCGTTAGATAAAATGGGACACAGGAAAGAAAATGAGTTTGATTTGACTGGTTGAAGTGTAGCAGCAGGAGTAGGGGTGGTGATTGGGGGGAGACAGGGAAAGAGAGAGAGAGAGGGAAAGAGAGAGAGAGAGAGAGATATCCTCCGAGTCCTATTGGGAGAAATGAAAATGTCATTTTATCTAAGTTTCCAATACGGGGAGCCATCAGAATACTGATAGATGCTTTTAATGTACTTCCACTTGGCCATGAAGAGACAGGCCGGGGCCGAATAATGAGATGGAAGAAGAGGCCATTCCGCAGGGACCCGGAAGAGAAGAGAGGAGAAGAGAGGAGAGAAGGTGATAGGCAAAAGAGAAGACACAAAGAGAAAAGAAGAGAAGAAATGACAAGACGAGAAGAGAAGAGAAGAGAAGAGAAGCTCCAGCAACGATACCCTCCTCTTTGCCCTCTGGACCCCTACTGAGGAAGGGCGAGGCTGGGGACAAGACTCCTGACTGTGCCCCCTGGCCCATGACTTAACCTGCTCTCTCACTGAGGCATTAAGACTAGTGGTGGCCTGGTGCTGTTCGTCTTTATGGGACTGTAAGAGTAAGGAGAGAGAGGACATTTCTTTAAGACAGAGAAAGATAAAGACATTTATTTGGGTTTTGCTGTCTCGGTCCTTTTCTTTGTCTGTTCTCTCCCACCCTTGCATTCTCTCTCTCTCTCCCTCTCCTTCTCTTTCTCTTCCCCCCTCTCCCTCCCTCTCCTTCTCTCTATCACTCATTTGTAGCTTCATTTTGTCATTCATTCTCTCTCCTTCATTAGCTAGATCTATGCATAAAAAAGTGGTTTCATCATCAAGTCTTTGACATGCTGTGTGAAGCACAGGGGCAAGACTGCCTCATCTTGGACTACAGCGTGTGATGAAGCCTATCTCATTTCTTTACAATGCCGGACTGCAGTCCCACCCACACCCACCCACACACACACACATATACACACACACACACTACTGCTGTTGGGAAAGAAACTGCTACATACGTGGAGGTTGCCCTTCCCCGTTGTGCATCTGGTGCTGCAGCATATGTGTGCTAATGGCCACAGTGGCGGAGGCAGAGGATGGGCAGACGGACAGCAGAGAGGGATGATTAGACCACTGTGGGGTGACCACATGTCAGAGACCCCCATCTAGGGTGCGGGTGCTTCGAAGAGAAATCAAAACGCCACTGGCGTAGGCTATGTGCATGAAGGTCATGCGTCAGCTTTCCCCTCCACACCAACCCTGACCAGATCACCACCCACCACCACCCCATCCCCCTCCCCTTTGTGGCTGCATCAGTGCCAGGCTTGAAAAGAACCACTGCCCCACCCAACCGCACCACCCCACCTGCACACCCCCCCCCCCCCCCACCCCCTTCTCAGGGGCACCTGAGACAAGCCGAGGGCACGGGCATTGACGGAAACCTGGACGTCGCCCTCATCGTCGATCCGGTCGAGAAGATAAATCCATTCCAGGATGGACCGAATGGTTTTACTGTATTGTACACCAGCCTCAGCCCCATATCCCTCTCCCTCTCTCTCTCTCTTTCACTCAATTACTCTCTCCCTTTCTTTATTTCTTTCACACCCTCCCTTCCCCCTCTCTCTTCATCAGTAAAATGTAAAGCACTTGCCTATGTTTTTTGGAGGGGTCCGCTGGGGCCGGCTGCTGCACCAGTCATTAGAGAGTGTTATTCATTTTCTTTCGCGCCTGCTTCAGCAGTATTGATAACCGCGTGCCAAGATAGCAAGACTGGAGAGAAAGAGTAAAAAGAGCAGGAGGAGATGGAAGAAGAAGAAGAAGAGAGAAGAAGAAGAAGACGAAGAAAAAGAAGAGAAAGAAGAAATAGAAAAATAAATGAAAAAAAATTCTACCCACTTAAAAATGTCATACAGCTAAAAATGTATGATACTGGGATATCACTCCTGCTTGAAAGTCCACAGGCTCATTTTTATATGCGTCTTTTATGGATGTTCCACCCTGTTCAATGGTTTTAGACCCATCAAGGCCCGGGGAGGATTCAGTAGCATTTGATCTCTTTAGGTTTATAAAGCCTTGTCTGGTTTTAGTATGTGATAGCAATAACCCAGCTGAGTGCAGTCACAGGCTGTGCTGTGGTAATTGGTATGAATGGCTACTGTCCACATGCAGTGTGCAGTTCTATAAAACGGCAATATGAGTTGTACTTGCTGTGAGTTTATTAGAATGGCTGTGGAAGTAGTCACTGACCCCCTCCGGGAATTCCCTGCATTCCTGTATGGGGAATTTTTAGCATCTGAAGGTGGAGAGGAAGGAGCTGCCTGAAAGAGAAGCCTGGAATTTAACCCACAACTGAAACCATCAGACTGATGTTCCACACTAGCACCATAGGAACCATATTCAGACAGAGAGGGAGTGTGAAAGTGAGTCTGTGTGAGAGAGAGAATGAATGAAAGAAAGAAAGAAAGAAAGAAAGAAAGACAGTGTGTGTGTTTACAGAAAGAGAGAGAGAGAGAGATGGGTCTATTTTTATGAAAAAGACTGTCAAGAATCTCTTATTTGCATGTGCTAAATTTCAGGTAATATCTGAGTGTGTTGGAGGAAGATGGGATTAAATAGTAGCCATAGCAGTTTTTAGTACATTTTGTTTAAGAAAAACAAAACATTTAGCAGAGACTACAAAAATACCTGGCTTATGCAACTGGCTTTCCACATTGATCCAAAATGTCCTGTTCTTACAGGAAACAAACACAAGTAAAACTTGATGTTGAGCAGAGGGAGAACTTCGCCCTGCTTCCCATCACTTAACTTCAGTCGACTGCGGTAACTCCCCTCCACATTATTTATTTATTTATTTACAGAGAGGTGCTCTTATTTTTCTTCCCCGGCAAGGCAGAGAGAGAGAGAGAGAGAGAGAAAAATCCCATTCACTTAACCCAAACTGATGCCAAGTGGCTGCACCACGGCTGCTGAAAGGGGCCCTGATTTATTTTGTCTGGGTCTCACACCTCCAAATGAACACCAGTTCCCCGGACTCCCAACTTCCTGTTTGCTCACTCGCCTGCCCGGCTGGCCGGCCAGCCTCCCCTGGGTTCTCTTTAAGCATTCGCAGATTAAATGATAATGGCCAGTATGGCCACCGCTCAGCCAAATCGTGTGAAGCGAGGCACGGTGATGATGATGTGCTCTCCTGTTCCCGGCTTCTGTGCAGTCAGCACATCTTTACCTGTCCCTTTAAAAGGGCTGCTGCCCACAACCCCCCCCACACACACACACATACCCACACTTATACACACACACACACACCATCCTACCCCCTCTTCCACCCTTAAATATAAGTCCCATCAAGCCTAATTTATGTTTAAACAGCTGCAAAAAAGTTTCACATAAAAAAGAGGAGACCATTACTAAACTGTGGGCTAATTTGGCGAATGTCCAGTTAGTCTTTTTGGGGTCTCACATTGATTAAAATGACACCGTCCCGGTGTGGAGTCGAGGATGAATCTGTCATATCTCTCTCGTCGTATCCTGTGCCAAGTTTCTCTCTCTCTCTCTCTCTCTCTCTCTCTCTCTCTCTCTGTCTCTGGGTGCACCCTTTTTTAAAATTTTATCCTTCCCTCTTTTTATATACGAGAGCCCCCGTGAGCGCTGCCTCTCTCATAATGAATGTCAGATGCACTTGCGTTAATAAATTAGCCACGCGTGTATTTCTCTGTATTAATGGCTACGGTGGCAAATCACTGGCTCTTTAATGCATTTCACTTAGTGTTGCTTATGAGTGCATTTCATAAAACATGGCAGCTTTTTACACGCTTATTCTAGGGTGAGATTTATCATGAGTGCATACATGCACAAACCACACACACACACACACACACACATATGCAGTGTAATCAGTCTCCAGCACTGCCTCCTCCTCTGTTTCTGTCTCACATGCACACATTTACACAAGATACACACACATAATTATTGAAAAAAATGTGTTTGTGGGTGCTTTAGTGTGTTAGTGCATGTGCATATGTGTGTATGCATGCGCTGGTACGGATGTATGCGTATGTGTGTGGGGGGGGGGGGTGTGCGTGCAGATTTGTGAATCTGTAAGTGTGTGTGTGTGTTTGTATGCACGTGCCTACTTGCATGCAAATATGCTAATTTGCGAGGTTTCAGATAACGTTTCTTGAGAAATGCATCCAACCTTTCTCCTTTTAAAAATCACAGCCCTGCTTCCAGACTACTAAAAGCCTCACCCCATATGCTTTCTGTCTCTGGTGAGCCCAAAGTTAGCTGTGCGTTTGCCAAACACCATATGTTCAATCACATTCAAACCGGACGGCAGTCTGGTCATCGCGACTATTTTTACAACTTCATGTCAGGGACCTCATCTCACCGCATACACAGTGTACTTATCTTCTTTCCTGGGGTGTCAGGAGACAAAGGGGGAGAAGAAGAAAAAAAAGAAATGGGGGGACAGAGCTAAAGACAAGGTGAGAGAGAGAGGAAGAGAGAGAGAGAGAGAGAGGGAGAGAGGGAGATAGCCAAAGACAAGGTGAGAAAGAGGGGAAGAGAGAGAGAGAGAGGAAGAGAAAGAGATACACAGAGGAATAACTGTATAAAAGGAGAGAAGGGGTGAAAAGGCTTTGTACCTGAGCAGTATGTTGTTTTTATGAAGTGTTTCAAATCAACCCAGAGCTGGTATGGCCTGGGAAAAAAGGCAACCCCTTTGATTGTTCACACAGCCAACACCTTCCACCACCATATCCATGCACACATGTAGGCGTGCGCGCACACACAGACACACACACACACACACACACACACACTCTTGCTCTCTTTCTCTTTCTCAGCTCGCTCTCTTCCTCCCTCACTCCCTTCCTCCCTCCCTCCCGCTTTTGTCTGCCACCCCTCCTGCTCCTGAAGGTCAGTGGCGAGAGTGCAGATCCCGTTCTGCTGAGTCCGCTGAACAGCTACGACAAAAAAAAAAGAAGAAGAAGAAGAAGAGGGAGGGAGAGAGAGAGAGGGAGGGATAAAATGTGTCTGAGAGAGAGAGAGTGTGTGTCTGAGAGAGAGGGAGAGAGAGAGAGATCAAGCTACTGAACTGACCACTGATGTCCATAAACCAAATGCAGAATGACAGGTGTTGACCGTTTTCCCCTCTTTCTCTTTCTCTCTCTCTCTCTCTCTCTCTCTCTCGTTCCCTCTCTTGCTCTTTCTCCTCTTTCCATCTCACAACGGCCCCTTTGTAGTTCCATGTTGATTTATAGTTTATTGTTCCTCATCGCTTTTCAAGGTCGCTCCTAACATGGCCAAACTAGACCCTAGAGGAATGTCTTTCGGCACACCTGCCAGTGAAACTCCGAGATACCCTGAATGCAAGTGGCAGTCTGGAGCCTGCCAAAGGATCTCCTCCAGCTGGGGAAGGTCTAAATTCAGTCTCAGGTCCCACTGAGGCCTCCATGGTCTACATACAAAAATATCCAGCTCCAATTTGTGTATAGTCACCTACGAGGAGCCGAGCCGGGGAACAAACGGACGGACACGCTTTTTTTTTGTTTCCTGAGGAACTTCTTTTTCGAATATCGTGTTGTGTTAAATGTTTTGTGTCAAAAAGTCAGCACGGTCAATTCTCAGTTTGTCAAGTAAGAAGTCTGCTCTAATGATTGCACTAAAGAGTACATCAAATGTGTCTGCTGCAATCTTTGCAAGCCTCTTGCTCACGTGCATCAATGCTAACCGCCACAATAATAAAACAAAACAAAACAAAAAAAACAGCATCATGAGAGTGGCCACAGGACCAGATAGTTCCTGTCTGTGATAGTCATGTGATGGCTTCTCATCCCAGACAGATGGAGAGGAACCACTGTTTGGAGATACTAGATGTGTGCACTGCAATACACGGCCTCTTCTGCCCATGTCATACTCAAGTCAATGTAAAATGAATCCATCATGGAGTCCCTCAGGGCTCCTGGACAGCTAAATACAAATTAGCAGGACAACAGGAGACATTATGGATTCCTTTGATGGCGTTCATCGTCATCGTTCTCTGCATGGGTGGGGTGCGGGGAGGTGCTCTCAACCATAATTAGCTTTCACCGTGCCTCTTCAACACCAAAGCATTTCATTTTAAAAGGACCATGATGCCGAGCACTCAGTTTTAAAGGAACCATAATTCTGTCTCCCAAGCTGAGATGGCTCAACATTAGGGTTCGTGATGAGCATTAAAACTGGGTTATCCAGTGCGGACAAACCCACTGAAGCGTGGTAGATGACTGATGTCTCTTGTGTGCGTGTGTGTTGTGTGAGAGTGTAAGTGCAAGAGTGTGTGTTTGTGAGTGTGTGTGTGTGTGAGTGTGTGTATGTATGTATGAACATATGCATGTGGATATCTGTGTATGCAAGCAGGAGAGTCTCAGCGCACGAGTGCACTTGTGTGCATACCAATGGACGCACATACATCTGTTCCAAGTTGTGCGTCTGCTTGCGCTGATTGATCGCACGCACATCTGTGTGTGTTGTATATTTTATGAAGTGCAAACAGCATCTGAATAGTCAGAGGCCTCTTCATCAGCATTTCTCTTTCAGCATGTGTGTGTGTGTGTGTGGATGCATGTGCATGTGTGTGTGGGTGTATGTGGGTGTACGTGAGTGTGTGTGTGTATGTGAGCATGTGTGCGTAATACACCTCTACATGGGTGGAATGACATACCCTCCTCCCCATTGCTATCAAACACATGGGTGAACTGAGAAGATATGTCCTGGCAGGAGGAAGGACACCGAAATGTAAAATCCAGGTAGCCTATTTTGATGCATTAATCAAGGCTAATAATTTAAAATGAGGTGATGCAAACAGAGGATGTCGCAAAAGCACAAATGTGTGGAGAAATGTGTGTGAGTGTGTGTGTGTGTATGTGTGTCTGTCAGTATTAAACGACAGAAAGAGAGAGACAGAAAAAGAGAGAGAGAGAGAGAATGATCTAAGGCATTTTTTAAAAGATTTTTTTTTAAAGGCATATTTTTTAATAAAGAAAAGCTTTACATATCTGATGTTTCTGTGTCTATTCTGCCTCTCCACTCATTTGCTCAGTGCCTACCCCACCCAATAGCCCACCTGCACACACACACACACACACACACACACACACTTTCACCACCATCTCTTCCACCCCTGAGCGGAGACGTGCACGTGGGCTCACCGGCTGCGTTTTCAGGTCAGTCTTGCCCCTCAGACAAGAGGGACTCCCTGCCCCCACCCCTTCCCTCAAGCACCCCCACACCCTCCCACCCCCACACCCTCCATCTCCACATCTCCCTGCACTGGCTACAGATGCCCTGGTTGACTTTACTGACGACGGCTTGTTCTGTGACACAAAAACTGGGCCTGCCTTTAAGAGCAGTGAAGCATGCATGCACTTCAAGGCTCTTCACTCACTGCTAAATGCCACTGAGACGTTTTTTCCCTGTTAATCGTGGTGTGTTTAGGTCACCTGTTCATCAGGAATTAATTTGAATTAGCCATGATTATTTACAAATGCTCCTATAACAACAGACAGAAGAAATAACTCTATAGCAAGGACAAAATAAAACCTATACCTAAAAACACCAGAGATATTCAAATGCAGAATTTTGTCCATCAACCCTATCAAACTTTCTGTATCTAAATTGTACAGAAATGAAAAGCAGTTATAGTAAACATGGCAGTAGGTATGTAAATACCTAAAGTAATTTCTCCCCTTGTTATGAAGATTTGTTCAGCACGAATGGCTTTCATTTAGGGAACACAGCATCGCTTTGCACCTTTTAACCCCCTCCTGTAGTTCAGCAGAGTCTGGCGCTGCTCACAGCTTTTGGAGGGAGGGCCCTGAGCAGTAGGGTTTATTTGGGACATGAAATGTGTGGCCATCAGATGGAGCATGTTAAGTTCCAGCACACACACACACTTCGCTGTGAGCTCACCAGGGAGAGAGGCTCCACTCAAAACCATTCAACACAACAGGATATTTGTAAATTTAGTTTTTTTGCACTGCAGTGCAACTTTACTGTGTCATGACAGAATCATGAATAATTGATTAATTGATGCTATGGGCCATTATTCGATCTCACTGTCAAATGTCAAATGTTTGTTTTCTTCAGAGTAGAGGTACTTGGGGGCGGGCGCGGGGGTTAAAACAAGAGACTTTGAATTTCTGTGGCCAACATGTACAGAATGAGCCACCTGGCCACACATCAGAGGAAGAAGCAAACGTGACCTTTGCGGATGCTGACTAAAACAATGTGTATGTCTCTATTTCTCAGTGCTCCTAGTTCTAGAAACTCTTCTGCATCATCTTTTCCCCCCAACCAATCAAGTTCCAGGGAAAGTCATTTAGATCTGCACATTTTCTAACATGAAAGACTCTCATTAAAGTCTATTCATGTATATGCCTGTACGTGTGTCTGGCTGTGTGTTTGTGTGTGTGTTGTGTGTGTGCCTGTGCATCTGTATGTATGAGAGTGATTGTGTGTCTCTGTATACACAAGGGATTAATTTTAACAATCTAAATTTCTTATGCTCATGATTCCACTGGGATGAGGCTTTTGTACTTTAATCATCTGACATCTCTGGGAGGGGTTAAAGATCAGTTATCTGATGGGGGGGTCAGTCCAATGGGAGGGTGCCATTTATAACCCTAAACACTCTGAAACACACACACACACACACACACACTCAAACACACTGCCTCCAGATCAGCACTGAGAGAGCCGTAATTAATTAAAACACAAATGAATATCAAAATGGCAGATACACACACACACACACTGCATCATCCATCTAGTGGTTAATTGTCTCAGACCTCTCACAATATGTATGTGTATATATATATATATATATATATATATATATATATATATATATAAAAATCTCTCTCTGTTATATTTAGTAATTGTGATTTGTTTATATTTAATAGCTTCTCTACTAAATCTAATTAGACCCCATGATTTTATTTATTGACTGTTACGGTTTACAAGGCCCAGGGTGAAAGGGTATTCTTTTGCAATAAGACTACCATCAGTGTTAACCTTGCAACATGGCATAAAACATTTTTATTAGGCTTTTTCTAAATGAAATCTGCCTTCTGATGTTTCTGGCAAAAGCAAGATGTCCCCCCCCCCCCTTCCCCTTTAATGGATATGGATGCCGGATGTATACCACACACACGCATACATCCTTACATAAACAATAACACTACACACACATACAAAACACAAACACAATCATCCTGCCCACCTCTCATTCACAAACACACTCACACAGACCCCCCCAACACACACACACACACACACATGCACTCACAGCTCTATGACAGGTTGTGTGGGGACAGCAATCCCCGATGCCCCTTCCCACTCCCCCCTCTCTCTCTGCACGGCCAGTCTTGGGCTTTAAGCTCTCGGAATCAATGTTGCGATTAAGATCGAGGAGGGAGAAAGTGCCTGCGCTTAGCTGGAGTCAGCACTCTCTGGTCTGCCTCTCTCCCTCACATACACACACACAATATTATATACACACTCTAACCGACCACTCCTATATGTCTGTACTGTTAGCTTGGGAAAGAACTGCTCCCATTGTTTTCCACTCTATCTTTTCACCCAGTGGCTACATATCTCTAGTCTCTCATCCCTCTCCACCCTCGCTCTCTCTCCCTCTGTCCAGATTAATGACCCAGCCTGTTTGCCTGTCAAATTGGCCTAAAAGGATGCTAAAATTAGTTCCAGCAAACCTTTCATGATGTCATCTCAATCTATACTGATGAAAAAAGGGACAGCACCCCTGCAGTTCAAAGTTCAAGGATGCGGCGTGAAACTGAGGCACATTTCCCGACTCAGCAGGACCTTGTAGCCCTGTGACTGCGGCTAGGCTCCCTCTACTGGTCTTTCGGAGGAACTGCAGAAGAGGTAATCGTCCAATTCTCCAATCCCTTGTGCCTTCAGGCAAGATAATGAAATTACAGCGACACATCATGGAATTAAGTCCTTGAGCCAATAAAACTGCATTATTATAATGAGCAAATCTGTTCTGTCATCACAATGAAGTATTTTACCATTTAAAATGGCTGTGATCCCTTTAAATGACGTGTGCAGTGTGTTTGTGTGTGTGTGTGTGTTGATTTCTGTGTGTGTGTGTGTGGGGGGGGTGTAAATATATTTGTCTGTGTGTGATTCTCTCCTCCTCTGCATTTAGTTAGATCTGGGAAGTAGACAAGGTATTGTCCTCTAGACCAAACATGGTTGAATCCCAGTTTACCCCGTCCTCTTCCTCCCCCTCCATGCCAGTCAGTCTGCCCCACACAAGCTCTATCGTCACCTATTACCTCTGCTATCAACTTCGCAGCTCCGTTAGGCAAATAGGTGGCTGTAAGAATGGGGTATGTGTGTGTGTCTGAGGCCATTTCTAGTAATCTTTATGATTTTGAGCCTTATACTCCTGCAAAATAAATAAGAAAATCATTTATAATAAATCATTTATAATAAATAATATTAAAAATCATCCTAATATATTGAGCATCAAGACCAGAAATAATAAATTCTTAGTTAGTACCTAATGTCTGTCTAATTCACCAGCCATTAAGGCTAATGAGAAATAATTGAATCACAGACAGAAAGAAGTATAGTGATGATGATGATAATGATGATGATGATGATGGTGATGATGATGATAGTGGTATTGCTAGGCAGTAGAAATTCAGTGGAAGCTGTCACATCATACCTCCAGGAATAAAAGCATAAAACAAACGTCTAAAAATTTGAAATCGAACCTTTGCTCAAGTCAGCTCATTCATTTCCTCTGCATCTGTGAGTGCTTCTGTGGAAGGAATGACAACATTCACAGCATGTGCGACACAAGTGACTAATTTTTACAAGAAAAATATGCAGCTAACGGCTTTTTTATATATATACATATGTCTCTGGCCTGGCAACCTGCCGCAGCCAAATAGACTCCGTTACATGGTGTGTAATTCTCAGGGATACAAAGGGACGTTTCACGGGGGTTGGCGGGGAGGAGAGACAAGCCAGAGCCAGAGCTGGTGTGCAGCATCGCTCTGGCTGAGAATCCACGTCAAACATCTGTCAATCAGAGGACACTTCACTACTGCTGACTTAAACAACCTGCACCCATTTAAATCAACACAAGTCACAAGAGGATACATACATCCCTGACAGCAAGATCATGGGATCATTCACAGAGAGAGAGAGAGAGAGAGAATTTATTCCTTCCTCTCCTTCCTTTTTTATGTATCTTATGTACCTTGTGTATATTGTGCCCAACCTCCAGACCAAAAGTTTTGCTAATACTGTGCAATGTTGACAATATAACTTCTTTTGGATTATGAATTTGCATATGGGAGAACGTGAAGGAGTTGGAAACAGACAGAATGTCATACAGTAAGTGGGAAGCATTTAAAATTTAGAGTGGCCAAGTTGCTAGTCGCTAATGGCCAGGTGTTATCACTTCAATAGGAAGATGTGTGTCTCTCTGTTACAGGAGGAGAAAACACTTACAGAGATTAAACATGGAGGGATGGAGAAGAACAGTGGGATGAAATAATAGTGACAGGAGGAGGAGGAGATGAGGAACCAGGGGGATGTAGGGGTGCAGTGCTGGAAACATTTCAGGCCCAATGGCTATCCGTTATGGATTGGCGGTTGGTCACCCTTGTTTTTAATACATGCTGTATCTGTCATTAATGGATATCTAGAGGACTTCATAAGTATTCAATTAGACATCCTGCCCACTGTCTCCAACGTGCCGACCATGTCTGGGTTCAGTCAGGGTGTCCTGCATGCTGTCTGTGTAACAGAGCAAATGACATTTACTGAGTTGATGGCATTTATTTTTCACAGAGCTCAGCTCTATTTACGAGCGAGTGGTCAAAACAAGTGTCTATACCTACGGTATGCTGTGTGTTTGTGTGTGTGTGTGAAAGGAAATGACAGCACAAACAGGTTCATATAAAGCTAAGAAGAGCCCAGAAAATTTAAGGATTAAGAAGGAGGTGATTTCAGTTCATACCTACGTGTAGTGAGACAGCCATAAACATACAGATGCATTGCATAGGGCAGGGGTTCTCAAACTTTATTGGGCCAGGGACCACTCATGAAGCTGATTTTTTTTCAAAGGCCGCTTGTAAAAAAAAAAAAAAATGAAACCATATGAGATTATAGCATTTTTTTCTTTCAGATACTTTTGAACTCTTATTTTAAAAACTTATTTTGCTAATACCACAACAGTTTTAAATAGGCATATTATTGCATTTGGCAAAACTTGACAGTGCAGGACAGTTATAAACGATTGATTTTTGTCAAATCTAGGCCTACTGTGTTTAAAAAAATTCTATTTGTTTCACCTAACTAACAATAACTTATATTTATTTTGCTTGCAATTAACATTAAATCTTCAAGAAAGTGTTTTGACAGATTGAATATATCATGGAGGCTAATTGTCACCATTGTTATGCTGGTGGGAATAATGAAGCACTATGAAATTGGGCCTTATTCTGATCTGTAGTATTTTTCTCCAGAGAGAACAAGTTTATACTTTGTAGCAAACTTTTTCACAGACTGGCAACATGCTCCAGACCCCAGTTTGAGAACCAATGGCAAAGGGTATACACTCTATGTCTGTACAAATACACAACGTAAAATAGAGCCACACACTTTCTACACAGAGCAAATATGAGTATACACACACAGAGAGCCACAAACTCACACACGCATACTTGCAAATAAACACATACAGACACTTGCATGTACCTGTCATGTCCTACAGTAGGGCAGCAGGGAAGAGGTATCACTTCAGCACCAGTTTCCCATGGGGCCGCGGGGCAGTTAATAATTCAGGAAGTGACTGAAGGAGGCTGGATCCTCGGCTTCCCTGTGGGATGTGTTAAAAAGAGAGGGTCGCTGAGCTCCACTTACCAACACTGCTATACTGGGCCTCCTGTCTGCCAGAGCACTCTATGTTGTCTGTGACTGACAGCTGTGTGTGTATGTGTGTGTGTGTGTGTGTGTGTGAGTCAGAGATAGAAAGAGTGAGAGAGATTCACTCCATACCATCTTTCGCAAGACACTTTAAAAAGCTGTGGTACAGGAAGTGGCACTTGCCAATTGAGTTGGCCCATTTTCTTCTAATCTATTTTGTCATCACAATATACACATAAATTTCGCTTCACATTTCCTGCGAATTTGTCACAATATGCTGTGGATAAAAATGTTTGACAGTCAATATTATAGTGCTGTGCTAAACACATGCATTTGCATCTGCATTTTGCATCTCTCAGCTCAACTAAAAGTGTTATTTTGCATTTCGCTTCAGATAGTCTCAACAGCATACAGCATGGCTGATATTTTCCATTTCTGCCTCTAAACTTAAGAGACTCGATTTTCACTTCAACAAAGTTGCCTATATAGGCTCACATAAAGGTTCGTACCTACTGAAGCACTATACCTGTAAGTGACACGATTTTTTCTCTAAACAGTCTGACGAGGAAACAGAAGAAAATTTTACACTCGCCTTTCCCTGAACTTTGCTGAAGAAATAGAAACAATTCCTTTCTCACAGCATGCCTCTCCCTTCTTCTTGACATACAGAAAATGTATGGGGAAAATAATGCTTGTATTGTATTTTTAAAAGAGCACCTCAAAGTTCTGCTGAAAATATAGTGTGCATTACTGTATGTGTCTGGAGCAGCCGATATATGTCGAGTATAAAGACTGAGGGTGAAGGCAGTCATCTTATACAAGTACTCACAGTCATAAGCAGGGACAATTGTCTTGAGTCGAATCAGGCCTCCCACTATGAATGCACATGTAAACAAACCTTTACAGCAGAGGTAGCACAAAAGGTACTATACACAATGGGCTACATAGAATATGTGCAAGACAATGCAGCAGATAACTAAAAGACCATGCATACACACACACACAGCAGATAACCAAAAGACCAGACAACACACACACACAAACACACACCCACAAAGACACTCTCACAACACAACACACTCTGACATTCTTACTGAGGCCTGCACCCCATTGACTGCACATGCACAGAAAGGCAAAGTGCAAAGCTGAGGATTTTTTTTTACCCTTGGATTGCCCTAATTATACAGGACATTGATTTTACACTGCAACCGTGGATTGATTGGCTCCTACCCTAGAGGAAGTGCTCTGCAAAGAGACCCTTTCTGTTTTGATCTTGTCCAGTCGCTGACAGAGGTGAGAACATGATGATGACTATATTCTCCAGACCATCGTTCCCATTCTCTAAACAGCTCTCGCTCTCTCTCAGTTGGTCCTGATTACCACAATATCTTCTGAAGGAGGCAAAGGAGACGTTAGGTTGTGTTGGTGTGTTGTTGAGATGTAAGGGCCGAGGAGAACTGTATGACAGCCGAGAAACACAGGAGGAGAAGAGAGGAGAATCACTAGAGAAGACCTGAGGGATCAATGTCTTTGGGCGTGGAAACAGCAACACAGTGGAAACAACAGGCGCATTTAAAAATCAATTATGCTGTAAATATGACAAGTCAGATATGACGCCCTCAGGGAAAACCAGGAAAATAATGTTGCAATTGTCCTGTGTGTAAATCTGCTTTCCATGAATAAATTTTTTTTTTTTTTTTTTTTACGACAAAAAGGGAAGGCAAAAAAACCCCAAAAAACAAACAGGCGTAGTGTTTCTGTGCTTAATGCAGAATTCCCTAATGGCCGTTATTTATTCATTTGTTTATTTATTTCCTTTTTTTGCTGATGGAAGTAGGAAGAGCAGACCCTCGTGCTCGCTCTGATCTTTCTGATATGTCAGCAGCCAGGAGAGCAAAAGGAGAGCAATGCACTATACGCACTCGCCTGCGTCTGAACTATCCTCAAAGGCCGACCTGATGGCGAGGCAAAGAAAGAGAATAAAAAGCAAGGGGAGAGGAATGAACGAGTGGAGGAGGTACAAATAATCAGTTGACAAAAAACACACCATAACCCAGAACCAAATAATGTGACACAAAAGTATAATACAAACTTTGGAAGAAAATACGTTTAAAATACAGCTGTAGGCCCATCGCCCTACGACTACTGTATTTAGCTTTAATTTAGAGAGAGAAGCTGCACAATCGGTAATGAAGGCCATTGATCCCGGCTGCTTTGTTATGGGGGTTACTGTTGGGAAGCGCTAACAGGGCGCCTGGTATTTTATCGAGGTGTAATTAGCCCGGGGAAGAAATGTGCTTACAGCGCGGCCTGCCACTCGGCCGTCACTGCACGACCCACACAGACGCTCATTTCACGCACCGCTGGGACCGGGATAAAGACAACGCTCCCCGTTCTTTCAATTAAAGCCTTCATTAGAAATGTGTGTGTATATATTTACCGCAGTCGTCCATGCCATTAATCTGTCCGTCCGCGCCCTCGGTAAATCCATACTGTGTCAGTCGTCATAGGCGCTGGGCCACGCCATAGTGGATGGCTCGGACACGCACTGCAGCACGCGTTATTACAGAAACAGCAGCTCCTGCCCAAATCCGCAGGAAAAGCTGGAACGACCAGAAAAGCAGATCTGACATCGTGTAACTTGACACTTCTGATTGGTGTAAGATGAGTTACTGCCGAATTTATACTATTTATACTGCCGATATTATTGCCGGTCATCTTAAATAACAAATTTAGTCTTTTAAATTAGTATGATATTTTATTCATATTAATAGTCATATTCAAGTGAAAGGAGTGATATTAAGTTGCTGTTGCACTGTATGCTCCTAAACATGCTGGATTCCTCTAATCATGCAAGCAGCTATTCCATAATCAAAATATAATGCTTACAAGATTTCCCTATTTCTCTTGGTACTACTTGACTTTACTTACTGAAATAAAATGGTGCATTTTTCTTGTAAGATTGAAAAGGGAGATGCAGCTGTATCAGAACAAAAGCCTCAGAGGTAGGACTATCTGTGTCAAATCCCCTGCCCTGGAAAATGAATGATGTTACTGGATTTCAGTTGGATTTTAGAATTGCCAAAATATCAGTCTAGAACATGGGAAATGCTCTATTGAAGTAATTCAGATATATATATTTGGTTTGCAGGTCGTTGTTCACTTCATCGACACTTTCAGATTGACTGAACACTTGTGAATGAAACTGGGGACATGCAAAACTCCAGAGACCTTTACTCATAAACCTGTATTGAGGAATAGAGTCAGTTAAAACAGGCAAAAAAGTGATTGACCCATCAGGTTAAAAGGATTAATTCTCTTTAGGAATGTATACATCTAAATTCCATTTTTTTATCAATTACAGTAAGATCATCACACATTTGATTCATCACAAATTTCAATGAAGACTGTTACAAAGCAATCTGTTCAATCATTTATTTATTCCTATCATTTATTCAGTAATTTATTCCTATTCCTTATTGTCCAGTCAGGGATTATGTAACTGTATTTTGTTTTCAAAACCATTTTAGATTAACCAGAAATCACAATCAAACTCTGTTGTCACATCTGCGAAGTTCATGAAAGGGCCTACTGGACAAAAAAGCTGTGTCATTGCAGTTACTTTATTACTTTTTGTACAGCTGGTAAATTGCAGTTATTCAGTCTAATGCATGTTTTCATATAGGATCATACTTTAGGATCAACAAACCTGTTTTGTTATGTTTTTTTTTCTGCATTTGTGTTAATATAAAGTAAAGTCAAAGTCAAAGTATACTTTATTGTCAATTCACTATGTAACAGGCATTACACAGAGGACTGAAATTGCGTTTCACCAGAAACCAAATGTGCAATTTAAACTAGAAACATGCACACACACACACACACACACACACACACACACACGCACACAAAAACACACAGCTACACTCATGGACATGAAGTGTACACAGACATCCACAATAAATAGACATAAGACATACGACATACAAGTAAACATATACGCTTCCAGCAAGAAGGAAAGTTCGAGGTAGCTCTTCTTGGTAGCTGGTGTAGGTTGAAAAAAAGTGAAATGTGCAATATGTAAGGTGCAATAAGTGAAGGTGCAATTAGTAAGTGCAAGTGTGAAAAGAGCACATAAAGTACAAGTGTGAAAGCAGCATGGACATCAGTGCGTGTGAGATTGTTTTTAGATGTCAGTAACATGTTCATGGAATGTTCATGGAATCTTCTTCATTGTGTTTATTAGCCTCATGGGTTGTGGGAAGAAAAAACATGCTCCATCAATGGCTGGCTAACTAGCTCATTAAACCATTTCATATCTTTAATTAGATGGCAATTTCCTGTTGTGTCTTTGCTTTGTAACCCAGTGAATTTGGTTTTAGACCATGTCCAGATCAAACGATGATGCATTATGGGGTGACTGAAGGCTCTCCTGGCTCCCCTACGGCCTCCTTTTGAATTTACAGCACTTGCAAGATACCAGTGTCCCACTACAGGAGGAAACCAAAAGTATCTCACAGATGAGCCTTATGAAATCCTGTTTATTACCATAACCCTGGGGTTCTCAAACTTTATTGGACCAGGGACCCCTCATGGAACAGACATTTTTTTAGGACCTTTCACAATCACAACAAAATGTAACTATATAAGATTATAGCCATTTGTTCTTTTGGATGCTTTTGAACTCAAATTCTAAGAGTTTGTTAATAGTACAACAGTTTTAAATGTTATAGCATTTGGCAAAACCTGACAGTTTTAAAACAGTTTTAAAAGGATTAATTTCTTTTTTTCTATCAAGAAAAATCTAGGCCTACTGTATTAAAAATACTGTTTGTTTCACATAACTAATAATTACTAATCATTTTTTTGCAGTAATGCTAATGCCTAGGGAAAGTGTTGATGTAATGCATAGATTGATGTAATGCATCATGTAGCCTAATTTGTCACTAATACTATGCTGATAGGAGTAATGAGCACAATGTGATTGGGCTCTATACTGATCTCTATTATTTTTCTCCCTATAAGTGAATTTTATACTTTGTAAAAAACTTTTTTACGTGACCCCTGGCAACGTACTGTGGACTCCTGGGGGTCACCGGACCCCAGTTTGACAACCAATGCCTTAACTCTCCTGTTGTGTTCGTTTCATGGTAACAACTTTGGTATTCGGGTCAAAAATGACCGAAGCATTTTTAACTTGAGATAAAAGACATATTATCAATGATTATCATCAAATTTTCTTATAGACCTCTGTATCAACTTATACTGTCTTGAATATTACAAATGTAAAACTTTAGTGAACTAATTATGGCCTGTAGGCCTCACTGAATGAAGTCTATGTAATTCAGTGAGGGAGGGATTTTATTGGTGGAGGCTGTCACTGGAAGCAAAAATGGGAAGTAAAGGGTGTGTTTATGTTTGTGTACTTTCACTGTCCATCTGATCTGTAGGTAAGACTGTATGTGCATGAAAACAATTTTTGTTACCCATTCATTTTCTCATAGTCCGGTCATTTTTGACCAGAACACCACAGGTGTAACAAACTTGAATGAAACACCCAAACTGTGATGAAAATTACTAAAATTTGTGTTATGTTTTCAGATAGCATGTATGAACAAAGTCATGGAGCCCATGGGTCCCATGACCATCCAATTAGAATAAAATGTTATTTCAGTCACATTTGTCACAACAGGAGGTTTAAGTGTCAACACAACTCTTCAGAAATGATCATTGCTGCTTCCTATGCTTTGGTTTGGAAACACCTCCACATGTAATGGTTAGAATTTAGGATGTTGGTCGACGTGTTGGATTTGTTGAACAAAATCAGTGACTGTGTATTTATTGCATTATTATTGCATATGGTATAAATAAAGGTATCCAATATTGTTGCTTTATCCAAAGCGACTTAAATTACATTGAGAGAATTTAGCACAATATAGACCATATAGTGAACCGGCAGCTAACGCTCACTGAATAGGGGCTATAAGCTCACTTTCAGTTTTGTTTCCTATAGCCCTAATCAATTAGCATAAGCTGAAGGTTTGCTTTTTGGTCTACATTGTATATATTATCTTGTTCTTTTTCTTACCAACAGCACTTGGCGAGTTTGTTCAAAGGGGCTATGGTTGGAAGTACTCCATTCACACCTGGAATGGTAACTACAAAGATAAATGGAACTATAATGATATTTCTGTCCTCATGTGAATGAACTAATGTCTAAAATTCCATGGTTTCTGATTGGCCATTAACCATTTAAGTGATTTATTTTGTTAAATCACAATGCATGACCAGCCTCCAACAAGCTGTCCTATCGCTCAACAAGAATGAGGCAGTCTGCAAGCATCTTTATAAAAAAATGCTTCTCATGTTGGTCTACAGGCACTTGTGTATTCTTAGTCTGTTGCCATCATTCATCCTCATCCTGGCCACCTTAAGGTGACAGCTGAATGAATCTCTTGTTTGGGTCCCCTGTGTGGAGTTACGGTCACCAGAGTCTGTCATAAATGTCAGTTATTAATGTGATGTTTCTTCACAATCGCGGTTTTATATCCCCCCATGTCTGCCTGCTCCTGCCTCATCTGCAGGAGGGTGGTGGGGGTGGTGGTTGGGTTGGAGGAGTGGTTGTGTAAGGGTTGGAGGGTTGGGGGGTGCTTGGAGCTCACTGGGAGAAGGAAGGAGCTCGTTAAAAACTGACTGGCCCATCTATCAGCGTCAGGCGGACGGGGGGAATCATAACTGCTCAGCTCCGCCGCGCCACGTTGCTAACACCGCCGCCGATCCCGCCTCAGTCGGCGTCATGGGTTGTTGACCGTTCATTGACGCGAAAACGACAGAGGATTTTTTTTTCGCTGCCCCTCTCCTACTCTCCACCCGCCCCCCCAAAACCCACCCACCCACCCAACCAAGTCTCTCCTCTGTTCTGTTGTTACCGTGTCAGATGCTGTTTTTTTAATTACAGCCGGCCTGACGCGGTCGTAACTCAGGCGCATTGTATGCTTTCCAGATTGCCTCTTTATGGGTCCCTCCAGTCGTAGCACGTTTCCCTATGGGGCTGCATGTCTTACAGGGCGAGCTGTTGTGATAAGGGAAGTGTTGAGTGTAGACGGCAGCACTCAACACAGGTTTTTATGAGGATCCCTGACCTTAAAGAGAAAGTGCAGGAGACAAACAGGTGCAATAGACGCCTATGTAATTCTCATTCCATTGACAGTGTAGCTATAATCAGAACAGATGTGTGTTCCCCTTGATGTGAAAACATTGGCTGTCCAGATTATGACAATTAGGCACACTGAATATAGTAAAGGGTCACCCTCCAAAGTGCGCCCACACTGTGGGAGCAAATAACATACACAATTGAATGTCCTTCAGACTCACAACTTTGTACAGCAATCCTGTTTGGATGTATCTGTGAAATAATACAAATACAAATACAAGACTTACAAGAAGCAAGTCCATATTGTCCCTCTGTTTTTCTTAGTATGTGTGTGTGTGTGTGTTTGTATGCATGCGCACACACTCAAGTAGGGCCCTATGTTTTTAAGCATTTGTATACTGAGCTACAGGCAGACAGAGATGTGCTTACTAAAGTGATCTCCCAAAATACCACCAGCATGAAACCTTTCCACCCTCAGGAACCAGGGGGCTGAGCAGGAGAATAGGGATCACTTCTGAGTGACAAACTGCAGA
Source organism: Tenualosa thibaudeaui (assembly GCA_027481765.1). Lineage (NCBI taxonomy): Eukaryota > Metazoa > Chordata > Actinopteri > Clupeiformes > Clupeidae > Tenualosa > Tenualosa thibaudeaui. The sequence goes on from JAIFZK010000005.1 coordinate 17,928,306, forward strand.
CACACCTCTTTCTCTCCCTCTCTGGCCCAGTTCTCTCCAGCCTCGGCTCCTGCTCCTTCTCCTCTAAGCCCAGATCAGGTTTCATCACTGCAGGGACTCCCAGCTACCCTGCCTGGACCTGAGCTTAGGTTTGAGCTGCAGTTCCCTTCCCATAGATACACCAACCCCATCACCTGCTGCCAACAGGTACTGTTTCAAGAGAGTTTGAGTATCTATTCCCACAAGGCTCCCGTTTTAACATTCCATATGTTATCTTAACATAGTGGAAGTAGTTTGGGAATGAAACAAGGACTTTTGTTTTTGTTTTTTGTTCTCGTTGAAACAGTCTGTTTACAGTATTTACTGATCTGCTACATGATAAATGTTTGCTCACAGAGAAACTACAGATAAGGCTTGGTTTGTGTGTGAATACCTAACTAACCAAGTCCCCTTTTGAATTGTCTGTCATTGCTTTTCATTATCAACTTTATCTTGATCTTGTTGGAAAACATCATATGGTCAAGGAAAGATGTAAAGATGAATTCATTAAGGCATAGGAAAAGATAACAGCAATGTTAAGAGAATCCGCACCTACCTACAATTATGTTAAAGTGGGTGTTATTGATCTGTGTCACATTGATTGGTTGTCTTTTCATTGTAAACGTAATGAGGTGTGTTTTACCTCCATTCACTTCAGAGGGACCACCAGTCAGTATGCTCTATTCTAAAGGAAGCTGGAAGCACCTTTACTAAGGATGAATCACAACAGCTATTACCACAAAATATTTCCAGGTCATTTCATTAAGATAGGAACTTTCCTAAGCAAGAAACAACAACAACAACAACAACAAAATAATTCAAAAGCAGTGTAAGTGTTTCATAGCCGTTAGGACCCAAATGTTTATTGGCTAATCAAGTCAGGCACACAGAATGGCACCGGTGTGGACTCCTGGGTATGGTCATGATTTCTTTTTCCATCTGCTGTGCTGCTAAACTGGGACCATGGAGCTGCTTGAAGAGAACTGCTGTGCCAGGAGGCTCTGTGCTGAGTCAGCAAAGCATTCTCTGTATGTTATAAATATACACTATTTGTCATTGCACCCCTTTATATAGATTAAAGTTATACAATATGCTTTTTATTTTAATATTAAATTAAATAATGCCTTCAGGCTTTTTTATTTGTTTTTATTTTTTGGTACTTTGACTTATGGCAGGTAGAATGGCATCACTGCTCCTGCTGCTACGCACTCTACATCCTGAATGTCTGGAATTTCACTAACTACTCAATTCAATTCAATTCCATTATATTTATACAGCACCTTAGTATAATAGTATTGTCTCATTTATATAGCCTCTTTACAGCAAGGAGCACCCAGAAGCAACAGGGGCAAGGAAAAACTCCCTTGTGGTTGTTAGTATAGAAATTAACTAGTAAGAAGATCAAACCATTTATTTGTTTGAAGTGTCAGTGTTACTGTCACTCTTCAATGTGCTGGGTACCCTTTTGGCATTATTTTCTATGAGGCCATGTACATTAATACATTTCACTGATGGAGCTCCCAGGACATTGAAAAGTGATGACGAGCTAAATGCAACTCTTGTGTTATCTTACTTTAATAGGGTAATTTTAAATGGTTTGACTTAGTAAGTTGGGTAAGATGCTGTTTCATGTCCTGACCTGACAAAACATCACATTAGTTGCCTTGCCTAATTACTACCATAAGTTCATAGCATGGATTGTGAGCCAATTTCAAATACATTGTTACTGTTATAGCCAAGTATTTTTTATTCTACATATTGTTCTGTTCTGTGGGTACAATCTTGGAACAAATGTGTCGCATGAGATCCACACTCCACTGAGGACCATATTAATCTTTCGGTTAAAGAACAGGCCACTAAATGAGAAGTGACACCCTGAAAATTGAAAAAGCTTTAAGGACAAATGATGGAAACAGTGAAAAGTCTTTCCAGGGAGGACACACTGTATTGTGGGAAACAATGACAATAACAGTAAAATGTACACTGAACAGACACACACAGTACAGTATGTGTGCAAAAATGCAATAGAGTGGAGCAATAAACGCACACAAAGATACAGTATATAGTCAACATTTATAAAAGACATTCAGACAAAGAGATACACACAGTACCCCGTCTGTTTCTCTCTCTCTCACACACACACACACACACGCGCGTGCACACACACACACACACACACACTAACACGTTAGGTGTGCTGCTGAGCTGTGGGTCCTCTGAAGTCCATTTAGTGGCTGCCATAATGTGATGAGACGGCCCTTCTGCTTTATTTAGTGAAGTGCTGGCTAATATGATTACAGGCAGTAAGCTAAGGTACCCTTTCCCCCTCTCTCATCTCCTTCACTAGCAAAATTATTAAAGCAGTCCCCGGTCAATGTGCGTGTGTGTGTGTGCGTATGTGTGTGGTCATGTTAAAAAAGTGGATGATGGAATGACAGCTCTATGATGGAGAGATATTTATGAGAAGGATGAAGTGTTTTGTGACACATGGAGTTGAAATTTCCTTCACATTTCCCTATGATGATTGGATGAATGTCTGAAATGATTCCTACAAATGTTATTTCCCTTCAACATCTATTTATTTGTTTGTTTGTAGTTATATTTTCGAGACATAGACTACAAATGCTGATTTTGGTTTCATTTCTGGTCCGAATTATGCCATGTCTAAAGCAATTCACACACAGGATTTGAGAAGACGAATTGTGACCCGTACTAGTACGCCATCTAGAGGACATGTGTGGACACACATCAATGGAACATGGAACGCCAACGCAAGAAATATGATTTTTTTTTCTTTTGGCTTCAAAAGTTTGTCATCAACTTTATATATATATTTTAAGATATTTGTGGCGACGTATACGGAAAACATAGTCCTATATGAAAATTTCAATTGCTTTGGTTTATGTAAAACTTATTTTAAAGCTTATTTTAAAAAGAAAACCAACACGAAAAAAAATACATTGAATAAACATAAACTAAGCGTAGATGTTTCCAGTAGATTAAAGATGAACATGTGTCCCCTCAGACATCTAGTTACCAAAACAAACCGTCATGGTTCAGTAGGCTACCGGAGAGAAACGACGAGGTACGTTGCGAGAACTTTCTCCCACAAGAGGGCATAATCCTACTTGCAGAGAGATGTTAGCGCAAAACCTGCTTCTCAGTGGATGCTTGTGAATTACAGCTCGTCGAGATTCGGGGTTTCGGTTAATTATTGGGTTATTATTATTATTATTATTATATAAGAAGAAGAATCTCTTCCTGGGAGTGGTGGTGGGGTGGGGAGTTTTGTAGATGCTGGAAAAGTAGGCTTTAAATGTTAAAATTTAATTCAAAGCAATCAAATCAGCTGACACAGGCATGGATTGGCTCAAATTAGGCTATTACATACTGTAAATAGGCTACGTTCGGTTGCTGAGCCACGGTTTTATTTAGTACTTCAGAAATCAAGAAATCCAATCAACATGTTTTGTCGTGTTGAATTTAAACTCTAAATTCAGTTATGTCTAAGGTAAATGCGCTCGGTGGTCTACAACTGTTTTTGTTGCATGTAGGCCTACAGTCCCAGTATCCGTTTTTTGTGTTATTTAGATGACACAACTTGGAACATAATTTTCTTCATTTTAAAAGAAATTTTACCTTCGTGAATTCATGACATTAAGAAAGGTTGTAGGACCTACCCCTTTTCACTACTCAGAGCAAATAAAAAACCTACGACTCCAACTTTGTAAACGCACTTGGTGGTGGCAGAGCGACTAGGCAAATATACCTTAGATTCGTGACTGCAACAGGTGACCATAAAATGACCTTAAACAGAGGGGGTCACCTGGAGTTCAGCGGCGAATAGTTTTCTTTTTCTTTTTTTAAAGAAGAAAAAGAAAGAAGACAAAAAAGAAAGATACTGGTTGATATCTATTAGACATGACTCACAAACCTCATGCTAAAGTAGTTGAAAACAATCTTTGCATATTTGGGACTAATATAAAGTAAATAGTATATAAATTTGTATGTCAAGAATCAATATTCTCATAGATTTGTAATAGATAATTTGGCTGAAAATGTTACAACATTGCCAAGAAGACTTTGGTCAGCCTTATTTTAAATAAGTTGATGCAAAAGCCCCCCACCACAGCCCACAGGTGGTTTCGATTAAGTTATAACTTAGTAAAAAAGTTTTGATTTATTACTAGTTTTATTTGTGTAGAGTTGGCTTCATTTATTATTATGGCACAAAGGTCTATGACAATCTCTTTTATTGCCACCACAGTGTGTGCACAAATGCTCTGGCTTGCATTAACATCTTTTTAAAAAATGTTTACCAAAAAGTGTGTGTGTGTGTGTGTGTGTGTGTGTGTGTGTGTGTGTGTGTATGTATGTGCATGTGCGTGTGCATGCATGTGTGTGTGTGATAAGAAGTTTCAAGGGTCAGCATAATTAGTGAGGTGAAGTTGATGGCTCTTGCATAATTCTGTAATTACTGGAAAGTAATATATGACCAACAGATTTGGATGTAAACAAGTATTTCCATCTTAACAATTTTTTACAGTCATTTTTGTGTCAAATAATTATTATTCCCACAGAGCGCTCATGGTTAGGTTAGGTTATGTATTTCATATATTCTCTCTTTAGGCAGAGGTGAACAGGTGTTTAGGGTTGGGGAGGTTTCCAAAGGAGCACCCAACACTGGAGGCGACACATTGGGACGGGAAAAGCAAACAGCCTGGCCTGGAGTTGTCAAGCCCTGGAGGTAAAGGAGACATTGCCCCTGATGACCCAATCATTCATCATCCCACACTTTCATTCAATTCAAATGTACCTCCTCCCCATGATGCTGAGATGAAGTCAGCTGTGGCTTCAGTGAGACTTAACATGTGACCAAAATCACCTCCAGTGAATTTTGCTATGTACATGCCAGGGAAAAATAAATGGGCAATATTTGTTTAGTAGATATATAATTTAAATAATTTTTAGCCATTCTCAAATCATAAATAGCCTGAAATAATGTCTTTTGTTCTCTTATATCTTTATGTCATTGTTAATATTTCAATTTTCCCAGAAGTTTTACCATTATAACCATAAGTTCTTGCACTTTGCTTCACACTTGTGTTTAAATGTCAATATTGCCTTGTCACATGTCAGCTCTTACCAAATATCTTTGTGGCTTTGTGGCACAATACCCGTCCTTGCCTATTTATTTATTTGTTTATTTATTTATGATTTATTTATGTATTGTCTCTCTTTACTCTTCATATGTATCACACACTTTTTATGTTTTATTATCTTTTCTCCCATTAATTTACTATTCCTAGTAAATAGTTCCTATTAAACGAGAGCCTTGAGAATAATATTAATATTAATATTAATATTAATAATAATGAAGTGGATATTTCTGTGACAATAGGGCTGTGGAAAATGATAAGTCGTAAGAGAGAAGTGAGAGAGAGAGAAAGAGAAAGGTAAAGAGAATGAGAGGTGAAGAAATTAACCATTCACCTGGGCTATGAGCTAAGGCAAACGTGCAGAGCAGCATTTACTCAAGATAGCTGTGCTGTGCTGACTATGTAGCCTGGGCAGAGTGTGTGTGTGTGTGTGTGGGTGCGTGGGTGTGTGTGTGTGTGTGTGTGTGTGTGTGTGTGTGTGTGTGTGTGTGCGTGTGTATATGTGTGTGTGAGAGAGGGAGAGTGCATGCCTCAGCACTTCTCCAGGGGAGAGAGAACAGAGAGAAGGGTTGAGCACTTCTCCTACAACCAGCAATGTCTTCCATCTCTCCTGGTCGTCCATCCACTGCCCAGTAACCTCAAGTACACAGTAGCTGTAAACCCCAGCGACAGAAACATAAACTACAGATTAAAGGTGCAATAAAAATATTCATAAAATTTGATAAAATGATAATTTCCCCCAAGCCACAAAAGAGGAACTATGAAGAAAGTGAATCACTCCTGGGTGTAGTTTATAGTTATCATTCATGCTCAATGTTTGATTCCCATTCCTCTGCGCTAGATAAGAAATCAGATAATTATTACATTTGGCTCAACTAAGTTCTCCTGCCCTCTCACTGGAGCAAAGCTTCTCTGCCAAAGCCTCTGCAACAGCCTAGGCTTTTTATTTTGAGTTGACGGTGCTGGAGGTGAGGCTTGCTGATTTTGCTGTCTAGGCTTTGCCATGCATTCCAGCTGAGCTGGCTGAGGTTTGATCAGTAAATCAAGATCTGGACCTTGGCCTCCTGTGTGGAGAAGGGAGTCTTTTTTTTCTTCTCCTTGCGCAGACCTCTTAGTCTCCTATGCAAAGTTCATCACAAATTCCAATCAAACAACTAAGCATTAAGCCTATAGCTCTAATAGAAATGCACTCATTCTGACATCAATGCACAGTGCTTATTATCTTACATGAAAAAAGACAATGCACACCCCGATTTCAGACGCAGTATCAGTATGCTTATGGTTATATTTATGTTTGTGTTTATGTTTGATTCTCTTAGTTAAAAGAGAAATCCGGTGAAAACCAATTCATTGCCCAGTTGTTCATGGTCACAGAGTGCACTTCACTGAAATGTGCTTTGTCAGAGAAGGGATCTGAGTGTTTACCATTTGCATGTATCACAAAACCATTCACAATTGTTACACTTATGATTAGACTAATTAACACGTTAAATTAATCTGGACACAACTGATTTTCTCGGAATCTTATCACTTAAAACAACATAGTTAAGATGATAGATAAGGCAAATTATGCCAGGAAGTGTTGGTACTGTCACTGTGTGTTGTGTACAGCAAATACCAATTGTGTGTCCAGGAGGTTGAACATATTTTATGAAGCTGCTGACATCTTTTCTTTAAAAAAATTATAATAATCGTTAGATAGATTGTGGCTGGAGTGACTATACAAAGTGTTCTTACCAGGGTGAAAACACAGTACAGTGAAGGGCAGAGAACAGCATGATAGTCAATGATAAGTCATCACAGGCGTCACTCTACAAATTATTGCCATTGTCAATAATGGAGACAGTGGCAATATGAGCTGCCACTATTTTTTTGAGAAAATACCCATCAATGATATTTGAAATACAGTACTGAACCATTTTGAATATGCCTAAGTTTTCTTTGGGCTCTTTGTAAAACTAAACTAAATTGTTAATTGCAAGCACTACAAATTACCTTACCAAATTACACTACAAACTACCTTCACAATTTTATGCAATTATGAGCCCTATCCTAAAACATTGTTTGGATATGCTGTACACCTAAGAAAATTATAAGTGAAAATGAATAGTTGAAAATATTGTTTATATTATCATCAGTAATTATGAGTTATTTTAGACAGACAATCATTTCAGAATGCACAGTCAAATATTTCATGTTCCACAGGCTGTTCTGTAGTTTCTACTGTGAATGTAAGCTTAGGCCTGATTGCATGTTACCGTTCCACTGCACTTTGCTGTCACAGCATGGTTGTAAATATCAAGTGTCACTACCCATGTACCCATAATTCACATTGAAACAGACCCTATCTGTCAACATGTCCCCGCTATCCACTCCTCTTCCCCACCCACCTCCTCTTTTTGTTCGAAGTACTTCAATGCCTCCATTTCCCCACATCCACAGTCTCTGTTTACCCTGACCAGACTGGACACTCAGGCTCAGAGTAGAGGACCAAAGGACACTGAGGATCAATGGCCCCTGTACCTCTCAGACAGACAGATAAACACACAAACATACATACACACACACACGCACACACATACACCGATCAGGGCCTATAGTTAGCCCCTCCAGCTGTTTTTTATTCCTGCTAATCCCCCTCTTGCGTTCGAGGGCTAAGTTGTTTGTTTGCGGGAAATTGCTGGCTCTTTGACAGCTGGTTGCAAGGCAGTGTTGTGTGGTCGTGGTAAATGATCTGTGTAAATTGGCTTTTTATGGTGCTCAGGGGGGGAGATGTTTCACACTCTATTTAACTGTTCATTACCATTGGCAAGAAAGAAGGAAAGTAGAGAAAGAAGACAGAAATGCCCCCAATGTAAGATTAAGTGGTAAAACGTTAGAGAACAAGAGACGACACAATGTTTAGAAAAACACCACTCACAGAAAGTAAATACACAAATCCATTTAGCTGTTTATACATCCTCTATGAGCATTATGCTCTTTGAAACAATAACAACAAGCTGGTATATAAACCCAGTGATGTGTATATGTATATAAACAAAAAAAAAACGTTTTTCTTTGGCCAGTCTTCCATCTTCTAAAACAACAATGCTGTCCAGAAACTAAACTCATAAAGTCAGCAGGTAATTCCATGTTTTACTGTGTGTTTTCCCGACAGTCATCATTACCTAATTGTGTAAAACTAACACAAGATATATGAGGTATATGTTATCCCTTCCAAAGACATTACATTGCCTTTATCCCACTGAGTAAGTTGTGGGACTTGCTTTCAGGTATTTATTTTGTTACCTACATAAATGCAAGACCTCCCTCTCTCTTTACCCAGTCACTTTTGGTTGTAGTTTTACTGCTCTTGAGAGAAGTCATTGTTGTCATTTCTGGGTGATGTCTGAATGCTTAGATAACTGCAGTTCCTCTTTAGATCAGAGAACGGAAACACTGTAGGGTTCTCAAACCTTTGTCATGTTTTCAGATGGGAGGGCTTGATTTTTTTTTGTGTGTGTGTTTGCCTGCTCTACAATGGTACTGTCCATGATGTTTCTGTATCATCTAGAGCTTGAACTCCTTCACCTGCAGATTAGGGAGCATCTTAACTACCCATCACCCATAATGCTTCTGATTTCTCTATGAGGCTCTGAACATTGATGTTGTAGGTAAGTGAACTTAATTTGATGATTTGCAGGTGAGTAAACTTAATTTGGTAATTTGCAGGTAGGTGAACTTTTTTATCAATAATAACAATGATAAATACTTTTATTATAATGTAGTTTTATTATTCTAAGTGGGATGTGATGCGTACTGCATATCAATAATTGTGTGAATGTACTCACAAAATATTTGCATTCAAAAGTGTGCCTCTATAAACCCATTCTCTGTGTAATGTAATCTATATTGGTTGATAATCACTTTATGGTAATCACAAAACATATCTTGTAAAGACCTTGTAACAGATTGCCTTCACATCCTCGAGGTCTTTTCAGACTGATAGGTTGCCCTGCTTATATCCTCTCTCAGGTGTCTTATCTAATCCAGGTGTTTCTCGCTCTGATTGTTCCCACCAGAGTAGAGTAGAAAAGCTCTTCTTGAGAAGTAATAGTGCTTAGATTTATGTGACTGCAATAGGCAGAGCTAAAATGCATGCTAACCAAGTGCACACACACATATGCACACACACACACACATACTCTCACTCACATACACATGGGTGGATACAGACAGGCTTTAGTGAGGTGCATGTATATCTGCAGACGCCTGGTTATTGTGTGCACAGCACTGCCACACCAGACCTCTGACACAGTGACTGTTCTCCACCTCGATCAAGTCACAAGTCCTAATGGTGACTCACCTGCTCTGCCTGTCTCCCACCAGCTCGCCTGTCGCCAAGACCTTCCCTGCTAATCCAACAGTTCCCTCAGGTCATGGTATTTGCCTCACAAAAAATCATTAGCACCTCCCTAAGTGGATGCAATCCTTCTTCTTCAACATGCATGCTGCTGAGAGAGTGAGCAGTTACAAATAACTAGAAGTTCACTATCACTGCATTTCTGCTTGAACAACCAAGCCTATGACAAATGCATGATAAGTAATGTGGCAAACTAACTAACACTGTTGGATACCACAGTACAAAACACACTATCAAAAAGGGACCACTGTGGAATGCCTGAATCACTGTATGTTCTGTTAATATTGGTGTCCACCAGTTACCAGCTAACATTATCTTCCAACAGTCCAAAATAATCAGTATCGTCACCACACAGATAGCTGCGCCCAGCAACCCAAGCAGCCCCAGAGGAAGGGTCTCTGATTTGCGTCAACCTGCATGAACCCTGACCCTTGCCCCCACGGCTTGAGAGTGGGGCACTGAGTGTGGAGTAAGCACACACAAGAGACGAGGTCACACATGAAAATGGCCCCTTTGCTGTTGGAGTACTTAAGATGCTGAGAGAGAGAGAGAGAGAGAGAGAGAGAGAGGCACAGAGTCTCTTGTAAGGTTTCCCATCATGCTTTGCACCAGGCCTGGCCAGACCACACATTCCTTTCAGCTTAGCCCTCCAATAACCATTAGAGTGTTTATTTTTAGACATGAATCAAATGGCAATGAATCTGTTACAGCTAAGTGCAGGCGAATGCATGGTTCTCACAGTAACATGTTTGTGTGTGTATGTGTGTGAGTGAGAGAGAGAGACAATGTGATAGTAGAAAGGCAGAAAAAGGTAGTAGTGTATGTTTTTGTGTATTTTTGTACTGTGTATGAGTGTGACGCTGTGTGTGTGTGTGTGTGTGTATGTGTGTATGTCTATATGTGAGTTCATGCATTCGTGTGTGTGTGTATGTGTATGTGTGTGGGAGAGAGAGGTAGGTGGTAGCGTAGTGGTTAAGGAACGTGGCTAGCGTGCAAGTAGCCTGAAAAGAGACAGAGAGAGAGAGAGAGAGAGAGAGAGAGAGAGAGTGCATGCATGTATGTATGTGTATATGTGAATGTAGTCCATGGTAGTCCCAGGGCTGAGGAGCCCCCTGCCGAGCCCTGCTGTAGCTAGAACCCAGATAGGGAGTGACAGTGTGAAATGAGACACACAGATAGCGAAGTGGCAGACAGGCAGACAGGAGCCAGCCTCTGCACTCGCCGGAGATTAGCCTGACTCCAGCCCCACATTCCCTAGCAGTGGCAGCAGCATGCCCTGGCTCCAGCAGTCCCCCAGAAGACTGTGAAAGCCAGGCCACAGCCGCTCTCACACACAGACCAGACCAGAGCACTGCAACACCAGCACACACTCACTCATTCACTCACTCACAGTGCCTAGCCACTATACACAGAAACATGCTTAATATTGACACCAACGAGGACACACACAGAGGCACATGCTTACATGTGTCAGTCAGTCATGCCACACACGTACACACACACACACACATTGCATACACATTGCATACACATATCTCAGATACAAATGTCTGTACATATTCCACACAGAGTATACATTTTGCAAGTGGCAATGCAGTCAGGCCTAAGACATAGGCTAACTGTAGCAAGGAGTGATGAAAGCGTACACATTGGAAATGTTCAGTTCACCAACAGATTGTATATTGTATTTTGTATTGTATTGTATTGTAATTGTATAAAGTACCACCTGAAATAATTTCTTGCTTTATATAGACATCATACTACTAAGAACGTTCGCGTAAATCTGCACAACAGATTTGTATCTATTCTCATAAATTGGTGGACAAGCACAAGCGAGGAATCTCTGCAATACACCATTCACAGACAATAAATACCTAGCAGAATTCCACGGTTATCTCTTTTAGTAGACTAAAATGAGGACAAACCTACAGTTTAGGTCAAGGAATGTTGTCCACACAACTGGCGACACAGGCTTATCAAAGAAAGCGTGGTGTCTAATGAGAAGTACTATCGCGTATGGGGATGGCGTCGACCATTTCTGAGCGGACAAAAAAAATAGATTTGTGATTAAAGCAAGCGCCAAGTCGACAGCATCTTGATTTGTATTTACATAACCAAAATTGACCTGGCGAGCACACAGTGTCTGCCCCCTCGCGATGTGGCGTGGAGCGCGTGATGGACTGCGTAATGAGTCTCGCACAGAACAGGCCTCAGGAGGCACCTCATTCATAAGCGCGGTATCAGCCGTCCACCAGCGAGAGACGAGCATTACAGCACGCGTTAACCCTCGCTCTTGGTAGCCACTGACTTATTGAGGTTAAGCAAAGCAAGACAGCGAAGCACTGTGAGTGAACTGCTTGCAAGTAAGGACAGGATCAAAGTTATATTACTAGTGTTCACAAACGTGTCAGTCCATTGGGAGGTAAAGGCGTTACTTGTACGTGTAAAGCGTTTTCCCCTCTTTGCTTTCAAAGGTTATAATTCCCCGTGACCCACGCAAAAAACGTGTTTCATTAATAATATCGAATACTATATCCTTTTGACTTTGAGACGAGTATTAATTAATTACTAAAACGAAGCCTTAATACATTGGTTATTTATGAGCATATTTTGACAGAAATAAATGAAATAGACAGAGGAGATGAGAAATTACTCTCAGCACTTAACAGGTGTTGTAGCCTAGCTGTTTTGCATTGGGACTTTTATTAAATGAAAATTAAAAAATTAGAAAAGTATTTCAGCTACTACCGTCGTATTCCGTTAAAGATAAATTAATTAAATTATGGAAATAAATAAATTACATAGGCCACATAAATTATGTACGTCGACAGATACTTTATTATTAATTCCTATGGAAGCTTAAAAATTGTTCACTGAAAATAACAATCAAATGAGATTCTCAGCATCTAGATTAGCGAGTATATTTTTACAGATACAAATATGGAGAAATCTAAAGCAAAAGGCGACCAATTACGCTATTAATATATTTTTTTCTTAATCATGAGCTGTAGTAACTAATAAAATTCGGCTACAAATCATTCTGTACATCGTTGCACGTAGTTATTTGAGCTGTTTTTAAAACTTTTCATAATTTAGGATAGGACAAATTTTTGAAATAGTCTGGCGCTCCATCACCTGACCCACTATAGATTGTTTGTTTTTTTGTTTTTTTGTTTTTAAACATTTGCAAAATAATTTATCCCATCCTTAAGTAGAACTTAGACTTCACACTCACACACGCGCGCGCATACACACACACCTGAGACACAAGGCATTACTCGTAACAAGTCGAGCGGAACAGAATTTACAGTGGCCTCTGGATCATTGATTGCCTGCGCCTGTATGTCTGTCCCAAGAAAATCCGACTTCTTAGATCTTCCAATAGTATAAGCTACTGGAAATTAAGTTTGTACTTGAATTGTGCAAATGGGATGTCTGTGACCCCTATTCCGTGTCAAACCAGTCTATTATGTAGCCTACCCTATGTATATTGAGTCTGATTGAATGGCTGCGACTGGATCAGTATAGGACTCAGTACTGACTGGTCAATGATGAGAGACGGCGACGTCGAACCCTGGCCTTGATTAAACGCTAGTTGACGAAAATGAAGAGGAGGATTAAGTGTCAGCTTGTTTGACCCTCCCTAATGATCAAACAAAAGGCCAGCTCGCGTTTCACACAGCATCTTCTCCGGTCGATTGTCTCGCTTGCGCTAGGCGCGAGGACTCAGTTCACAGGTCAGACCATCATTAATTAATCTCGTTATCTGTGACCTGTCCAGAGGCTAGGTAGACTGAATTCTTAGCTTGAAAATCTAGTGTGTCTCACAAACAGTTTGGCTATAAACAGTCAGGCTATAATCAAGCTTCAGCGGGTAGTGTCACAGCAAAGCAAGCTTGGGGACAAGCAAACATTTTAAATAGAATAAAAAAACAACAAGACCAATAATAATAATAATAATAATAATAATAATAATAATTGTTTAGACTTTTAATAGTCTTAGGGGTTTTCATGTATAGGATAGCTGCAATTTTGCAAATTATTATTAATCTTCATATAGACCCTAACTAGCTTTATTGGCAGTTTCTTTTTTCTGCAGTAAGGGCTACACAAACAAAACCGCTAAGATAACAGTATTTCCAGTCTGCCATAATGAGTGTGATTATTGTTGTATCGTCGTGGATAGTTGTTGGTCGTATCTCTTATCTCAGACTTGCTTTTATAGAGAACTCAGCCACATTTATCTGGCCATAAAACTCAACATAACATTCCCGTTCAGACGGAGAAATTATTTTACAGCAACGTCTTTATTTTGCTGGAATGCACAATTAAAACGTTTGTAGGTCCTGTGTACACAGTAGCCCTGATTACGAACTGGATTACTTATAAAACGTCATATGGACTACATAATATCAATAAAAGACGTTGTGTTTTGTGAAATATTGATACGTTACTTGTGAAATAGCTTCTCTCAGGACCAAGGCTTGTAAAGAAAGAGCACAAACACATTTGTGTGCCTATCAACATCCCTCCTTGACCAAAAAGAACAAATGAAAAGTTTGTTTTTAAGGTTAGCTAAATCGAAACAGAAGAAGGATCCAGCAGATTCAGCAAAAAGGTGGATCCATTTCAGGTGCGTCTAGGAGAATTACATGCCCCCCTTGTCCCTTAGCCTCTTTCCTCCTATCGCTCTCCTCCTCCAACGATGGGTCCTACCTTGGAGTGAGTCACGTGGTCCCGTCGTACAAATAACTCGCAGTAAAGTTTCCCAGTGGAGAGCGAATCAGAGAACAGTTATATTAGAGATTATCAGTCGCTTCTTCTATCTACAGATATTGAGAAGGCAAAGAGACCATTACAGGCAATCCGTGGATCGAACGAATTTTTGGAAGAAAAATATTTCTTTTTTTCCAGTCAAGGCATTTTGGACCCCTTTACAGCGACGCAGTATTCCTTCCGTGGTCATACTGGAAGAAAGACGTCGACTAAAACACTATTCAATCAGCCCTACTTGGAGCGAGGGCTCCTGGCTTTATCACCGACCGTCCTTATCTGGTGAGATAATACGAGAGAGCCCTTGGATGAAATTATGTTAGCCCAGTGCATACAGCTATCAACGTTTTATGTGATCTGCGCTTACAATGATAAAAAATATATGTATCGGAGATATGCCACAGGCTATCTGTTGTGTCTTTTGATTCGGACCCTACATTGTTATGATTTGCACGTAGAGTTCCTAGGATATCTGGAGCCGCTGATAATTATATATATCTGCAAGCAAAGATACAGGGAGTAATTTAATGCCATTTTCACTCGTTAAATGACAATCAAAATACCCTAGCGCTGATAATTGTTAGAATTAGTAAATGTTCAATACAGCCTAGCTATGTGAGAGACTTGTCTTGATGGCGAATTTATGGATGTTTCATCTGAGTAGGCTTGTTTTAGGTTAAAAGATTAATTTACCTCAAAATGCGTTCAGAAGATGTTAGATTGTATTGAAAGTTCTACTTCTGTTAAAATTAGCGCCGCAGGTGTTAATTCACAGGTGACGCCAGGCATTTGTGGTGATAGTCTTTAGGCTATACATTCATCGCAGGACATTTTTTGTTGATTCATCTAATGTGCTAATTCGCTCAACTTTCTTTTGTTTTAGGAGCCGGTGTTTATTCCGTAAACGGAGTTCTTTTGCCCTTCTTTGGAGATTAATTAATCGCAGTGAATCGGTCTCCATTCAGGAGTAGGCTTATTACACCCGTCTTACCTCGCAAAGAAGACTCAAGCAAGAGGCGCCAGAATGTACCAAGGCTTGACTTTACCCTCCAATCCTTCTCCATACGCACACGACACTGGGAACTACATTCATCCGTCAGCGAGCTCCCCAGTTTATGTTCCCACCACCCGGGTACCTGCCATGCTCCAGACTCTCCCCTACCTCCAGACGTGCGAGTCTACCCATCAGACACACGGCCTCGGGGGGCACCACGGCTGGCCACAAGCTAGCACGGACAGCTCTTCATTTAATCCGGGCAGTCCCCATCCTCCTCCGGGATTCTCATACTCGCACAGTCCACCGGTGAGCAGCAGCACCGTCAGGGACTCTGCCTATCAGAATCCGCTGGTGCTAAGCAATGGCGGGCGGGCGGACCAGTATGGAAGCGCATTGGTGCGCTCGGTCGGAGGCTCGTACTCCAGCCCATATGCTTACATGAGTCCTGAGATGACCACCTCCTGGACGCCTGGACACTTCGACGGTGGCATGATCAGTCTACAAGGACGACAAGGCACGCTGTCCGGGAGAAGATCAGGTTTGGGTATGTTGAGTTTTTAGCTTTTTAGAGGAGCAGGCTATGAGTCATTCCAACAGACCCATTAAGTTCTTCCAGATTTAAAAGAAAGAATATCCAAACATACCATGGCAATAACGTTTTACATACCATGGCAATAACTTTTTTTGCTGCTACTTTTAATAACTCGGCCTCTGCCTCTGTTGAAACTGAAATAGGCAATAGTATAATCATAATGGCTTGATCACTCTTTAAAACCTGTATACTACTAGAGAACGGTAAAGGAAACAACTTCAAAGACTGTGAAACAAGGCTTGTGTAAAAAACATTAGCTACATAGGGCACATAGGCCTATGGTATAAGCTAAGGTCAAGTATAAGCTATAGGTCAATCATCTGTGAGTTACAGAACTGCCCAAATTTTATTATAAAGCCATGTAATAATTCTTTCTTGTTTTACCATTTAATTTGCCTGTTTCAACAAAACTCGGGTGAATGATTGGAATACCTCAAAAAGGCGTGAACCAAGTTAATGCTCCGATCTCGCAATTTACAGCATAGGGTGTTAAAAGTTATTTATTGTAGCCTTGAAGTTTTTAATGGACCTCTTTGTCTGGACGGTCAAACTCCACCATCAATTGTGTCAGTCCTTTGAGCTGATGAATTTTACCCTCGCTTTTAAAAAAAACATTGTTGCACGTTCTGGTAATACACATTCTTGAAATGCGAAGGTCTCTAAAGCCGTTTAATTTAAATGCTAATTTGATTCCCATCCATTGACTGTAAGCATCAGCTGATGAAAGAGTGCAATACACACACACAAAACTATTACAGGCACATGTTGTCACCTTGATCAGACTAAAACGGCCGTTAGATGGGAACCCATACATTGCGGTCTGATTTCCTGGAAAAAAAAGCAAAAATGCAAAGAAATGGTATTTCAAGGGGATAATACTCTTAGAATGACCCAATAACAACAACAACAACAGCAACAGCAATAATAGTAATAATATTCAATTTTTGGCTATGGAATTCGGGGAGTTAATTATTGGAGCCTGTCGCGTGTCAGTAGCTTGATTTATTAGAGACCCCAGGATCTTCAACACTGATAAGACCCCCATAGACATTCCACCCGTCTGAGACCCGTGCCTAGTCAGTCGCCCTAACAGACATTTCTGACCCTGTCCAGGTATTAGTACTCTGTGGCCCAGTTCGCCTTTAATCGCCACAGCGGACTCTAAATTCCTCTTTCCCCACATGAGTTTACGGTCGCGCTTGTTGTTGCGATTGTACCCTACAGTTTGGCCTCCTTAATTTAGGAATGATGTCAGTTTTATTATGTAATTCATATTCCACATGCAATTCTACATAGAATTTCCTTAAATAACCTATCCACAATATATATATTTATATATATATATTTTGACGAGATTTTATTTTGTTTTTTTCCCCACTCCCCAAATCTGCTCCTATCAATCGTAGGGCCCTTACTCGCACAATGTTCTTTTACAATTTACGTTACAGATGCAGTTTGATTATTTTTTATCCATTCTTAATGTCAAACATTCTTTGCTTTTGCAGACATGTTGGAAGAGCTGCCCGGCGAAGGCCGAGAGTGTGTTAACTGTGGCTCTATCTCGACTCCACTGTGGAGACGAGACGGTACCGGTCATTACCTGTGCAACGCCTGTGGTCTTTACCACAAGATGAACGGCATTAACAGACCTCTTATCAAACCACAGAAACGCCTTGTAAGTATATAAGTGAGAGACACTGATTACCCTAATGTTCATGGTATTGATGAGAACCTTTAAAACAGGCTATTAAAAATTAACTAACCCCCCAATAAATCACTGTTTTCTCTAGCTTGTTTTGATAGCATGCGGCCCTAGGCCTACACCCCACTTTTCCCCTTGTACTGTTGTGCAAAATACTAACTAAAACATACCAGAAAATGTTAAATATACATCAGGGAATCCTGAAACAAATGGTGTTTTTTATTGATCTTGAGTTGTAGAAAAAACTAATTGATGCACACAGATTGTTTTGTCTAAAACATTATTGCATAGCTCAGTGTAGTTGTGGTAAATGAAGAACTGCCATGACACACAAGAGAGGGAGAGAGAGAGAAAAAGAGAGAGAGGCTTCAAGGTCAGTAAATTGTGGGAGAAGGTTGTCGGTGAGTGAGACAGAGGCCTTCACCGCTGTGGGTTTTCCCATGGATCCCTGCTCTGTCTCCGGCAGCTGCTGTGAATTAGTCCAGATTCAGAGGGTGGCGTTAGTCTTTTTTTCACTGTGTTGTTTGTATTTGTCCTTCACTGACCTCGTCCTTGGGCTGTCTGTTTTTAACTACAGCATAAGACTGGTCTGCAACACACTCAACTACTGTGCACTTCTTCTGAGAATTCTCACTCATGTCCCACAACAAGCCACACGGCTCTTTGCTCCCAGTGCAGTGCATGGCATTCTGGTCTCCTATCTCAGCACTGATGCAAAACTATGTGCTAACACACACACACACACACACACACTGACAATCTGTCTTTCTCACAGGAGAAATGAAGACAGTGTAAATAAAGTTGTCCATTTCAATCACAAGAAAAAAAACATTTCATTCTGCTTTTCTGGACACATTGTGGAAGTGTAATGTTTCATTGTGATATTAAACAGTGTGAAAGACAAGCTTCTTAATGGCTCTCCCTCTCTGTCCTCGCAGCAAACCACCTCTCGTCGGGCAGGCCTCTGTTGCACCAACTGCCAGACCACCACCACCACACTGTGGCGGAGGAACGCCGAAGGGGAGCCTGTGTGCAACGCATGTGGCCTTTACATGAAGCTGCATGGGGTGAGTCCATCTCCTTGTGCCATAGACAGCTTACCTCCAAAAACACAGACAACCAAGTCAGACCAAATGCAGACTGATGAGGTTCTGATCTGAAAGTAGATTTGCGAGTGTCTGTATACAGTACAAGGTGAGTAGTGAAGTGCAGTGGCATGCAGTGGAGTCCCTGGAAGTGAATTAGTTCAGTTAACTAGGTGGGGAACAACACATTGTAGCCTAACAGGCAGGCCTGGAATCTGCCTTACTCAACCATGTAAACACAGTCAGGCTCAGTTGCCTGAAAAAAGCCCTAGATGGTGTTCCTTTTCCAGTCAAAATAGCATTATTTAACACACTTTACTGTTGAGTTAACATCTAAACATATCTACACTATAAATACAACTGTGCTTGATTGTGATAGTCACAAATCCCTGTTGTTTGGAGAGAAAATCAGGCATTAGTCCAATGTGTATACAGAGTAGTACCAACCGGAATGCCAGGCGTGTTCTAGGTGACGCGACTAACCCCATCATTCTTGCTGATTTCAGGTGCCCAGACCACTGGCGATGAAGAAAGAGAGTATCCAAACTAGGAAAAGAAAACCGAAGATGCCAAAATCCAAAACTTCCTCAGGTAAGCAGGGGATTCTTCTTCAGAAATTCTAATTAAAAAGTAGATACTTTAAAATAAATGGAGATTTTCACCAAAAGTTACATGATAAGTAAAGGCACAGTGTTTATCTTAACCTTGTGGGACTTTATTTGAAATGTGAAGATTATTTGAGTATTCAAGCCATACAAGCAAACAGAGATGAAAGGCCCGTGAGATTTGGAGAGTCAAATTAACAATCACGAGAACAGCATTTGGAACTCAATGGCTCATCGTTTCTGCTGTCCCCCTTCGACTGCAGGTTCTTCAGCCTCTGGCACCAGCTCCCCGTCTTCCTTGTCCGTATCCGAGAATGCCTCCACAATAAAGAGTGAACCCAACATGGCTCCATCGCCATACGCTGGACAGACCGTTGTATCAGTCTCCCAGGTAACCACGCACCACCACTCTTTCATTATATTTACCCAAAGAAAATCTTGCATTTTAATGACGTTGAAAAGGGTAGAAATGTAAAAAAGCTTTTTGTTAATTTTTGTACATTTGTGAATTCTCTTTAAAATAGTTAGTCTAATATGTGAATAAATTAATTGAATATGCAAACCTTTGCAGACAGATTTCAGTGTAAAACATGCTTTTTGTCTCTTTTCAGGCATCTACTCAGCTGGAGAGCACAAACTCAGGACACGTGGACATCAAATATGAGGACTATGCCTTCACCCCAACCTCTATCACCCCCCAGAACTCTTGGTGTGCCTTGACCCAGGCGTGATCCCTCTCCCTGGGCCTCCGTGGCCATTGCCAGTGGCCTAGCTGAACCTCAACCCAGTCCTGCTACATGTGGATGCACACAGACTTGTGATAACTACCTATTGTAATTAGAAGTCGTCTTCTCCCACTCCCAGCACCAGCTGAGTTGGTCGACGAGAGAGAAGAAGAATGCTGACATGATTTACAGGGACGTAAAATGCACAGACGCATTGACTATGAATCGCTGCAGTGTGGGTGTTTGTTATTGCCAACATATCAATTGTTGGTATCATTTCACCTTTTTATTTTATTTTTTTTACAAGCTTGGCATCTCAATAAATTAACATCCTGCTACGAGTCAGCAAGCTGTCACCAAATGTGAAACTCTAAAAGGGTGGACGGAGGAAAATGCAAGCGTTTTATAACTTCTCAACTCATTTCAATACTTTAAATTGTAAATGATTAACTTTTAAAGACACATTATTTATGTTGAGATAAGAAAAGCAAAAGAAAAAAAAAATTACATAGCCCTCCCGTAATCCCCCCCTATTCTGGAGACATACTCCTTTGTTTTCTTTGTTTTTGTTATGTCAGAAATTTCAACCTTCCACTTTGCCATGTCCTCTTTTAAGGGAGCCGTGGTGCTCTTTGTCTCTGCTGATTGGTGTATTTTTAATGGTGTATGTCTGACAATCTTAAAGTGCAATGACCCCTTCACTCCTGGCCTTTTCAAAACCATTTGAAAAAAGGGACACATGTTAATTTCTGTACAATTTTGTGTTGTTTGTTGAATATAACCAAAATGTATTTGTTGCATTTTGTTGAATTATAAGGGAATGTAGTTATTATTTTATTCGCCTCAGAAATCACAGGTGCAGAGCAGTGTTGTCCGAGTATGTTTGTCTTGTTTTTGTGATGCTCTTCAAAATCTCCTTAGGTTAATAAACCAACAATTAACAAGCCTGTGATATTTTAGGGTAATCTATTCCTAATTCATGCTAAACATTTAGTGTGAAAATTTTATTATTTTTTGACCAGCACTGTTGCAAATGTTCTTAGGTCATTACGTTAATTAAACATCAGGATAAGCAACATGTAGACTAATTATGTATTTATGTTTGAACGGATTGCAATTAAATGCAATGTTATTACGCCGTACAAGTACATTTGCAATTAGCAAAATATATAATGTTGATGAAGATTGTCAGAGTATGTTTTACAGATAGACCATTTCAAATTTAAAGGATTGATTAAAATGTGAAATTAATCAACATTTCATTAGATCATCATATATTTTTTGAGAACTGTAAATTGTTGTGCCAATATTGTGACTTCAATGGCATTTCCATCAGAGTTCTGGGTGTTTTCCAGGTAAGCTGATGCTTGTGGACCAGGCATATTTACAGCTGAAACACTGATAGCAACACTCAAACACAGGTCACTTGTTCCTCCTGCCGCTTGCTTTACTCCCCTTTCCTTGTGAGACATGGCCATGCATTGTTCACTGTGGAGCTCATCTACAGCAAAACAATGACAGGGGTGAAAAGTGGCACAGTTAAAAGACAGCTATGCTGTCATTGACAGAGCAGGGCAGATGTATGCCAATTACCATATGAACTGGAAATATTTTATGTAGATGCACTTAAATAGACTTTTATAATAAGTCTATGTTAGGAAAATCTGTAAACCGCACTTGATTACACTTGGCAGACAGAGGTGCAGAGGTCACTGAATGAAGGGAACACTGAATGTTTTTTTTTTCCCCATTCATGTACATACATTAGTTAAAACCAACAAAAACCAACGTACTGGAATGAAACTGTGCTTGAAAGTGTGTGTGTGTGTGTGTGTGAGAGAGAGAGAGAGAGAGAGACAGACAAAATGAGAGTGTGTGTTTGTGTTTGGAGAGTAAATGAGCACAAGTTTTCTGTTGTGTGAGGCTGTGTGCGTGAGCGAGCAACCATGTGTGTTTGTGTGTGTGTGTGACTTCTTCCAGTGAACACCGGGCAAAGGTTGCGTTCCAGCTTGGCTTTATGGTCCCCAGCGCTCGGATCTGCCTGGCACGCGCTCATTCAGCACGGGCGAAAATGCTGGCGAGTCAGCGGCCCAGCCCTCCCCATTTACAGCCCCATGGCGACGCAGTGTCACCGCCACCCCGCTTTATTACCATTGGCCAAATTATTTTATGTTGTCTGTCGCCGTGGCAGTTGTTGCCCAGGTGATGTTTCATCTCGATGTATAGGTCAGAATAGTTTCAGGTTGTTTTCACAGTGAAAAGCAAAAAGTCATGCATGCTAAATGGAGTAAAACCACAATTAGTATGAGGCATGGCATAAAAAACTATTTTAGCTACGTCAGTATGCACACATAAGACATCTAGAGTCTATATGTTGAATACATGTGGCAAGTTCAGACTTAGATGGCTGTAGCAATAAAATATGTGGGCGACAGACACCACGTCATCTTACAAGCTTACACATATACACACACACACACACACACACACTTGCCCTCAAACACTTGCACCTCACCCCAATCCTCCATCACCTCTGTGCGCAGTATTCAAACAGCAGGCCCCATTGTCCTTGTGTAAGCACTGCTTCAAAGGCCCAGCACCACTGAGTGCTAAACAGACAGGCACACGGCAGAGAGCGGGGGTCCAGTGCGACCCTTGCCACCTTATTTACCTTCAATTGTCTCTTGGTAAGTGGTGTCATCAGGGCGCCTACATCGTAAAACCCCTCAGAGTGGAACTGCCCTCTGGATTGTTCTAACAATTAGGAAGATGTGTATGTGTGTGTGTGTGATTGTTGGGGTGGTTAGTACTGATTTTCTTTTCTTTCTTTTATTGTCAGACTTTGCCAACAGCTTAAATCATTCAATTTGCTGAGCTAAAGGAACATTAATATAGTAACTTTATAAAAAGCTCTTCCAATAAGTTTTTTTTTTCTGAGAGCCCTATATTTTAACTTGTGTGGGGAGGCAAGCTGACATATAATTTTGACCTTTAGAAAAAAAATAATCTGAGGAAATTATAGGGTCAAAGTTGTTTAGAGATGACAACAATTATTTCATTCTCTCTCTCTCTCTCTCTCTCTCTCTCTCTCTCTCTCTCTCTCTCTCTTTCATCAGTGTAGATGCAGTGTAGCTCAATTGCATGTCCGGGCTGACTGAGTGCGACTGACGGAGGACGACAGCAAACGATATCCTTTCCTCTACACAAACAAGTAAAGGCTTTTCCTATTCTTCCCATTTTTTTTCTTTTTCCTACATTTCCCAGGGTCACCCATCTTGGTCACCCGCCTCCACTCATTCCTTTTCCCTGACACGAAAAACAGGATACTCTCTCCCAACTGGGAGCAATGCTGGAACATTGAGCATTGACTTGGGAGTGGAGCGACGTGTTGGGCGGCTATTGGGGGTGGTTGTGGGGGTGTATGGAGGCCAGTGGGTGGGGTGTGGGTGAGGGATGCAGGGGGTGACGTGTGTGGGGAGCCCAGGCATTTATTCAGCTAATATTCAGCCCTTAAATCAAAACTTCCGCGTGCTGTCTGAGCGGCGGTTCCCCCAGGGGCCTCGTTTATCGCTCCCTATGACAGCAAGGGCTTAGGTAGAGGAACGCAGGCTCTTGGGTTTTTGTTCTCAAAACACTCTCAAAATGTCTAAGTGTGTGCGTGTGTGTGTGTGTGAGAGAGAGAGCATGTTCATGTCTGTGTGTGTGTGTGTGTGTCTAAGAGAGAGATAGGACATGTTCATGTCTGCTCACGTAATAATAATAATAGTATGTGAGTTCCTCTAACACACTTTGTCACATTCTTTCCCAGGCAGATTATTGTGATGTTGTTTATGTTTGGCAATGTGACTACTACGTCTTTGCATTTTGAAGAACCTGTTGATGTCCCACCCTCTCCTCTTTGAACCCCTCGTTCTGAGAGTCACTGGAGTGGCTCTGTGGATGGGCCCGGATCCTGACAGCACCCCTGATAATGCGACCTTATCTGCCCAAGCACCGTAGTCTCAGGGTAGGTACGTCACTCAGTGCGCCTCCCCGGCACCCGGTAGTCAGCAAGCCAGCATGACACCATCATTGATGTCATGACCAAGCAATGTGTCTGAGAGCCCTAGAGCAGCTGGTCGTCTGTCACAGCCAAGCCAACAGTCCATGGACAAGCCAGATTTGAGTAATTCTTTTTTTTATGTATTAAGGAACAGTTAGTACTGCCAGATCTAAGTACTGTTATCAAAACAATTCTCATTGGGACTTATTTGGAATAGCCTCTTATGAGTATTACTGATGGTTACAGATGAAGTCAAATGTGACTTTTTTCTCTAAATACAGATATTGGCCATCTTGCTTTCATATAGGCCAGTGGTAGTCAAACTGGGGTATGCCTGGGGGTACGCAAAATAAAGTTCTCATCAGCTTAAAGATCCTACACTCAGGCTATCCCCAGTACAACTCAATTGCTTGTACACTGTTGTGTGCCATTTAATATGGGTTCAAATTTCATGTAGCATTTTGTTTATTTAAGCAAAAATATTAATTGTTATAGCAAGCGCTCTGTAATGCAGAGGATACTCTGTAGTCGGGGTACTCGGTAGGGCATAGAGCGTCATAGGGGGTACGCAGTTAACAGTTAACAGTTCTGGAATCACCAGTTTAGAATGACAGGGAGAGTGAGTGTGAATGAGAGATGGAAAGGTGATCAGGTTCAATCAAGTTCATATGGATCATTCAGGAAAAAAAAGCATGTCCCCATCGACACTTGGACCAGTACCTGGTCAGGATGCTGCCTCTTACATTACATCTCCCCGACCCGACCCCGTGTTTTAATGGGGCTATAAATGGGCGGCACTCCCACTGAGTGTTCATCCAAGGAGCGAGCTAATAAGTGTGCGTGGAGTTATTTACTTGATAGAGGGATCGCTTGGACACTAGAAGCCAAAGACTCACTCATGCTCGAAAGAGAGCTATAAAAAAGATAGACAGAGTGAGAGAGAAAGAAAGAGAGAGAGAGACGGAGAGAGAGAGTGAGAGAGAGACAGAGGGAAAACAACCTGTTCTTGAATCATGGAGTCGTTAGGTTATATAACCCAGTCCATTCTCCTAGCTGAGTCTAGTTGCAGTGCTAAGAATGGAAAGGGCGTGGTAAACGATAGACAGAGACAGAGAGACTGCCAGCACCTCACGGGAGGGAGGTGAACTGGAGGGGAGGAGGGGAGAGGTTTGTGGGTGGGTGGGGTGAGTGAGTAAGAGCAAGCATTGGGAGAGAGGACCGACTGTTACGCGACTGAGAGAGGTAAAAGCAGCGAGGGAAAACACGGGGAAGGTTGAGTGTGAGAGAGAGAGAGGGAGAGAGGGAAAATGGGTGTGAGGGGAGGCATTTAGGAGTTGATAAGGCATTAGTGATTTTGGCTGCATAGTTTGGCTGCAGAGGAACAACCAGGGAAAAAAACATCCATGTCAGCTGAGCAGACCCAGCCAGAGCTGAGAGTGGGTGGGTGAGTGGGTGGGGTTGTGGCAACTAGTGAGTGTGTATGTGTGTAGGGGGGTATTTTTCCAGTAGGTAAGGGAACAAACACAAGCTGCTCCCATTCCTAACCTCCTGGCCTGCACAGACTGTGTGTACAAATGTGTGTGTGTGTGTGTTTTTCATTTTCGCTGTGTGTGCACTTCGGCAAAGCCCTGAGAATCCAAACAGCCCAAGGACAAGTTCTCGGAGAGGCACACTCCGTTATCAGTCAGCCTGACCTCACCGCCAAGAGCTCCCCACAAATTTCATAACTCTCCCAGTGACTCTCCTCACCTTTGAGAGTAGACTCTGGACGTAGAGTCATAACTGTGATCTCATGAATACACATGGACCATGAAGGATGAGTTCATTTGGAATCTCAATTTTAGTCCTTTGGTAGCAACTGAGGATGATGGTGTTAGTTGTGAGTTGTGTTCTGTGGTCTTTGCATTTATAAGAAGCTGAGGGTTGATTTTCTGACAATGGCCATCTAATAATACCCCCCAACACACACACAAAAAAAGAACTGGTTTGTCTTACATGCAATGGAAAGTTATTTTTAGACAAACATAGTTGACAGGGTATCTTAAGACTTCCATTGGATGCTCAAGGTTAAATCACTCAGGCCCAAGTCAGGCAGCTTCTATTTTCTATTGAAAGCCTTGGTGTGCTTTTGGCTTGGTGGATGCAAGAACGGATGCTAACGGATCTACCATGAATAAAAAGTTAAACTAGGCCAGTCAGGTTCATAACTACTCACTGGTACTTTAAAGGTATGACTCACATTCCATTTAGCCTCATCAGGACCCTCTGTACCGTCTCCAGACCCCTGCCTGTGTCTCCAACACTCTCTGTAGTCGACTGAGCTTAACTAACACAAACCCCTCCCACCCCCACCACACACACACACACACACACACACACACACACACACACACTGCCCAACCCCCTGTGGCCCTGGGCTTTACATGCTCTTCAGCCCCCTCCTCACTTCACCCACCCCCCCACACACACACCATTAGGTTAAGATAACACACTCACACACACGTTTGTGTTAGCCACACTAGTGGAGAGGTGGTTGGGGGTGGTCTCACCAGGCATCCCATTATATTTTGATTTACTATTCAATTCTCCAGCGAGCCCCTCTGGACCCCCCACCCTCCCTTCCTCCACTCTGATGAAGCATTTGGCCCCATCCACACGTGGCTACTTATCTTAAAAACACCTAGACATCAACAAGTTCATGAATGTCGTCCTAACTCTTACAAGTGCTGGACAAAGATACTTTATTCCCAAATGATTGTTAATTGTTAATTGTTTTACAGTAAAAAGGGAGCTCAATCCATGAAGGAAAAAAAATGTTATCCAATAAATATTGCCTTTCTAATACAGTAATATCACATCCTGTCATGTTTGTCCAACACAATGCAAGTCAGTGCAAAGATTACATGCAAGACAGTTCAAACCTCAACTTTAAACTTCAGAATTGCATAATACACTCTCAGATTTCTTGTGAAGTTATATTCAGAAAAAGACAGAGGTATCTGTAGCTGTCACTCACATCTACAGATAGGGTATCGGTTCCATACATGCAAGTGTGTGTGTGTGTTTGTATGTGTGTACATGCGTGTGTGCATGCATGTGTGTGTGCGTGTGCGTGTGTGTGTGTGTACATGCCTGTGTGCATGTGTGTATATGTGTGTGTTTGTGTGTGTGTAATTTTATGAGGGTGTTTGCCTGACCTGTGCAAGGTGTATTAAATACAGTCTAATGAGCAGGGTGTGAGGCTTTAGGCCAGCACATACATGACAACAAATACACAAAGGCTCCAACCGCCCTGCCTGTCCAAAGGGCAAGGTGTGTACGGGGCAAAGACTGAATTGCAACCTGGGCTCCATAAACCAAAGTACAACACTGAATTATGACTTAGTGGGGTACAAGCAAACACACAAACACACACACACTCACACAAATATGCAGATGAATACTAATTTAGCCACTCCTGGCTATAGAGTATATACACTATATGGAAATTATATTGGTTATTGGTATATTGGTAAATGTATTGGTTACAACATATCTATAGGTACCTCTACACAAACACACACATACTGTATTTAACTTTTATATTTACACATTTTTTACAAATCACAAAGACACACACACACACACATAAATACAGAATCATAGAATACCTGTTGCTAGGTGATACACCAGGCAGGTGGTAGGAATCTGTTTGTAAACCAGACTGACGACTGACCTTCATCACACACACACACACGCACACACACACACACACACACACATATGGCTGAGCTTGCACGTGCATGTGCACACACACACACACACCGCCCACACCCACAAACACACACCAATCCACACACATACACACACACACACACACACACACACACACACACACACACACACACACACACACACACACACACACACACACAACATACACTCATTTAAACCTACAATCAGTACACACACACCATACACTCATTCAAACCTACAATCAGTACAGATGTCACACAGTGACCAACTGCAACCCTTCATTTTGCCATCAGTCTCTTTACTCCTTACTATCAATCCTGCAAGAGTCAGTGGCAGAAGTGAGGGAGGATTAGGGTCAGGTGTAGGTTAGAGAGCAAGTGTGTGTGTGTGCTTCCTCAGTCTATACTCCCAGCTCAGTCAAATGCATCCACTCTGCCTCATCACTGTTGTATCATAGCAATGATTCGTCCTGAATTCTGGGACCATGACGTCAAAGGAGGCTCGCCTTTTCGCCTCTTCGTCTCTCACCAAGTAAACCTGCTCTCACCCATCTGATTCCAATTATCTACTCCTGGTGACTCTCTCTCTCTCTTGCTCTCTCTGTCTATCCCTTTTGTCTTCAGTGGAGAGCTACTGATACAGATCTGAGCCTCAGGCTACACATTCTCTTTATCTCTTTAACGTTATGTGTACGTTGATGCAATAGCAGATTGTTAGCTGGCTGTAATAGGCTGCAGGGAGTTCTCAGGCAGGGGTGGTGATTCCAACACTTTAGCTGTT
Source organism: Tenualosa thibaudeaui (assembly GCA_027481765.1). Lineage (NCBI taxonomy): Eukaryota > Metazoa > Chordata > Actinopteri > Clupeiformes > Clupeidae > Tenualosa > Tenualosa thibaudeaui. The sequence goes on from JAIFZK010000005.1 coordinate 17,956,921, forward strand.
CTGTTGTCAGTCATCAAGGGGCTTTTGGTAAGGGTGGTGCAAGAGCAAGTCAACCACTGCATCTTCAGTATTTGAATACTGCACTCTGTGAAATACAATGACTGCAGACTGACCCCCAGAAACGACCAAGTGCTTTGCCATCGTGGCCTTGCTAGTGGTAAATGACCTTCTGTGGTGTGTGTGTGTGTGCTTGTGTGTGTGTATGTGTGTGTGTCTCTGTCAGTGTTTCCTGCTCAGGGGAAATTAATGATGGATCATGGGGCTATTATTAGCTGAAGGCTCAGTCACCTGAAATTCTTGTGGTTATTTTCCTCCCCAGAGTTCCCAAAAAGAAGAAAAAATACCTACAGAAATGGGAGCAACAAGACAAGCATCGAAAAAACGGCCCCCAAAATAAGAAAGAAAATGACAGCCTGACTGATGGGACGGAGACGTTGCGAGAACGATGACTTCCGCGGCCGGCAGTTAGATTGTTTCCTCGTACGGGAAAAACAGAGCACAGGAAAGAGAGCAGAAGGGAACGACAGAACAGAAAGAAAAGAACTTGAACAAGAGCACAACCAATAACACCAACCACCAGCCCCCCCCCGCCCCAACCCACCCCCGCCCTGACACACACACGCACACACATTCACACGCTCACACACACATCCCAACCCAAAGCTGCCTGCCCTGTTCTGTCCCCACGTTCCCTGTAAAAGTTAATTTACGACCCCCAAAGCATTCAGTTGGCTCACACCTTGCTGTAAAGTGCTGTTAAACAGCTTAGCGCCGGCTTGCCATGCTCGCCCAGTGGCAGTTCATTCACTGTATGGATATTGTACACAAGCAGAGTATTTATTGTGTGTTGGCACGGCAGCATCGGTGGGAAACGCGCCTTGGCTTCAGAGGGAAGGGAGATTTGAGATTGTTTTTGCCTCCTCCTCCTTCCACAGTGTTTTCTGAGGTGAATGGGACTTACATGAAGAGTAAACCAAAGCTTCTTTTTTACCCTTGTTTTATCACTAATAGTCTTCAGAATCTGCTGGCTTGCAGGCTTTATTTATCATTGTTAGTTTATTTAGTGGTTGTTTTTTTTCTCAGCTAGGTTTGTGGTATTCATCAAAACAAGTTAACAAGCTTCTTGAATTTCTTAAGATGTGTCTAGAATGCTATGATTCATGAGAATGCAACAGCTCCTGCTCCTGTGTGTGTGTGTGTGTGTGTGGATGGATGTTTGCCTGTGAAGGAGAAAATTAGAGCATGCCTTTATATCTATGCATGTTTGTGTGTGTGTGTGTGTGTGTGTGTGTGTGTGAGAAAGAGAGTGTATGTGTGAATGAGTGCATGTGTGCGTGTGTATCTGTGTGCATGAGTGTGTGTGTGTTTGTGAGAGAGAGAGTGTGAATATGTGTGCATGTATGTCTGTGATTTGTGTGTGTGTGTGTGTGTGTGTGAGTGAGTGTGTGCACGCATGCTTGCAGTTGTCCATCCATCTGTCATCAGGGAGGCTAGGCGAGGAGACTCCGTGGAGCCCAGAAAGCAGGGGTCAAGTCCAGGCCTCCACAGCCCACGCATCCTTCTCCTCCTCCACCTCCTCCTCCCTCTCTCTCTCTCTCCATCACCCTCTCCCAAGGCACGGGACCGAGAGGAGAGGGTGAGCATCTGAATGATGAGGATGAGGAATGGATAGAGGATGATAAAGACTAGAGTGGAGGGATGGAGCTGAGGACAAGGAGAGAGAGAAAGAGAGAGAGAGAGGGAGAAGATGAGAAAGCAAGGGAGGTGAAGTTCTGTGGAGAGATAAGAGAGACAGAGGGATTTGGGTTCAGTTGCTTTGGGCTTGTTTGTTTGTGTTGGTTGGCGTCTTCAGCCTTCAGCAGATCCGTGCCTGTCTACCGGGCCATCAGACAGAGAGGAGGAGGAGGAGAGACTGACCTGAGAGAAAGTGTTTGATCAGGCAGAACGTTTGACTGGAAGGTCATTCACCTTCTCTGTGCTCGATGTTTGCTTTCCAATCCTCCACGAGACAGTGTTTGACGATGACACCCCTGCATCCTCATGACCTCTGTTGTGTAGATTCATGTCACCCAGTTCCACTTATGTAGTAATATGTAGCTCCATCACAGGAGCTTTTTACCAAAAATAGCTCATCAACTCCCTTGTTCTAAACTACTGTACACGCAATACTTCAAATTGGCATCTAAAAGGGATGGTCTAAGTAGCTGTTCAGATGGAATGTCAGGGAAGAACTCTTGACCCAATGCAATTTATTATCATGTCTGGCTGTTTGAAGAGCAGTGGAACTTGTTTCTGGAGACCAGGGAAGATAGAGGAAGCAGGAGCTGGAGTCGGCAGTCTGTCCCAGTAGGGGGAAAGCAGTGGTGGTGGTGGTGGTAAGGTGTTGTCCAGCAGAGTTCTGTGAAGCAGTGCTGGTGTCAGGCATAGTTGAGGACGGCCCTGAGCGAGCTGGAGGTGTGGAGTGATGGCTAGCAGGTACTGGGGAGAGGGGGAGGGGGTCCTAGTTCCCAGGCAGCCACCACCTTCCCTGCGTCCAGTATGGAGTGAAAGGATGGGTGTGATGGTGTGTGTGTGTGTGTGAGGGGTGTGTCCGTGTGTGTGTGAATATGTAAGGTGTGTGTCTGTCTGTGAGTGTATGTGAGATGTGGTGTGTGTGTGTTGCTGTGTGTGTGTATGTATGTGTGTGTGTGTGTGTGTTTGTGTGTCTGTGGCAAAGACGCATCTCCATGAATGCCTTTGTCCTAGCGGAGCCCCTGCCCAGGGATGCGAGGGCCGAGACGCGGCACGTCGTCAGACACACATCACCCCCATCCACACTCCCCCATCCCCTCACCCCCTCACCCCCTCACCTTCCTCCCCACCTCATCTATCATCTGGGCCAACAGCCCTGACCCTCCTCCCCTGTCAACCCCCCAGCCCTATAAACAACCTAAATACCCCAACCGTGTCACACCGCAAACGAATCTCCACTGGCCTCACTTATACCCACGACCGCCCAAAATAAGCCTCTCCATCACCCCCTGCCCCATGCAAGCCAAACACAAGCATTTCCCAATTACAAAAAATAATACACACACACACACACACATGGCCTCCATGCTGGGGGGAAAAGGCCCATCCCTAACAGCAGCGTAGTCGACCGCTTACCAGATGTCACATGACTCAGCTTCAGGGTGACCCCTGGGTAGTTCTCCACCCTCCCCACACACACACACACACACACACACACTGACAGCCAACCGCCAACCAACACTGGCAGCCTCTCTCTCTCCCTTTCTTTCTCTCTGTCTGTCTTTCTTTCTCCTCAGCACACAGCACCACATCAGTAATGCAGACGTGCCCCAAAGCTGTCCTGCATACGACTCTCACATGTGTAGCAGGGGTCCCCTCTCTCTCTCTCTCTCATGAGGCCAATCGAGCAGCTCGGAAGCCACAGTAGCGGGCAGAGCCACACGCCACTCACCCCGATCCCGACTCTTTGAAAGCCGGCATTCCTTCTCCGAGCACTGAAATATAGAGTCCCGCAAACCAGATCCCACAAAGCCAGAAACCAGGAAAAGCAAACAAAACATCAATTCATGATGCATGTGTAGAGTGAGAGTGTGTGTGTTTGCTGTTGGTTTCTACAAAAAAAAAAAAAAACACATGGTGGTTTGCAATGACAGTCAAAAAGACACAGTAATGATCACATACAGTAACTTGCAAACATGAATCTTTAATTTAGCAAAAAATATGTTTTCAGCAGTGAAAGGTTAACTCATATCTCTCTCATAAAGACCAAGTGGTACTAGCTGAAGTATGAGTCAGAGCCAACCTGGCTCTTTGATTGGCTGGAAGTTTCAGTGCCAACGAACCCTTGCCTTGGAGATGATGTCATGTGCTCTATCCTAGGCTTCGCTCTGAAGCTGCGACACTAAATCACAATCATGGCCATTGTAAAGCCTGTAGACTCTCTTCACATGTGGAATCCTTTGCCCTTTCTTTTTTTGTCTTTCTGACTTCTATTCACTTATCTCCCCCTCCCTCCCTCCTCCTCCTCCTCTCTGTACCCATTCTCTCTCTTTCTCAGGATATCCTCGTTCTGCTCAAGCTGTTGCAAGTGTCTGTCTGTGGTTCTCTGTCTCTGCTGTCTCTGTTCTCTTCCTGGTGTCTCCCCGTTCCCTAGTTTCCCCTCGTTTTTGTTTCTTTTCTTATCAAAATCTGTGTGAAATCTCTCCTTCTGTCATTTTTTTGTTGTTTTTTTCCCTCTTCTTCCTCTGGCATCCCTCTCTTTCTCCCATCACCTCCCCTTTTTTTCCCTCTCCCTGTGCTTCTGAGCATGCACTTTGGATAACCCTCATGCTAAGACTCTCCTGCGCTTTTAGCAGATAGATGCACCCTATTTATTTTGTGCTAAGAATGCAGCGTGACTCGAAAAAGCAGTTAGAAGGGGAAAAAAACTATGAAGATAGAGGAGGATTCGGTGGGTTAAATCTCAGTGGGTTGGCTGAAGGGTTACTCCAGAGAAGGGAGAGGAAAGGGAGAGGGTGTAGGAGCAATGGGGGAGGATGTGGTGGTCGGTGGAGGTGGTGGTGGTTGTAGGGAGGTGGTGGTGGTGGGGTATGGGGGGGTTCCAAACGAAAGCCTTCCAAATTTATAGCCATGATTCCAGATCCTTTTCCTTTTGAAATAGTTTTAATCATGACTTGTTTGATTATACACACACAGAAATAAAAAGCAGGCCTGGAAGTATTTTATGCCACGTTCACGTGCTCTGTCTCTCTCTCTCTCACTCAATCTCTCTTTTTCTCTTTCTCTTTCTCCCTCTCACTATCTCTGTGTCTTTGCTCCCTCAACAGAATCCAACAATGAGGATCAAGAGTTCATCACATCATTTTACCCGACTGCAGAGCAATGCTTCTCTCTGGCCTGCCAGCGCTGACAGCAAGGGGAAGGGACAATGATTGGCCTGGCCACGAACTGAGCTTTGGGGGTGGTTGGGGGAGTGTGTCATAAAAGGGGGTTGGTTGAAGGGGTAACTATACCTAGCGCTATACTTGCATTCAGCACTTAGCATCATTCCTCTGAGGGGACAGTGTGGTTGCTGTGTTTGATTAAAAACACCCTTCACCCCTCTTTACTCCACTCCCACCACTACCATCACCCCCAGATCCTCCTAGATCCCCCTCCTTTGACCTGATGCACACACAGAAACAAAGGTTGATTGAAGCATTCTTCTGAGATGCAGGTTTGAAGTGGACAGGGAGATAACCTCAGGTATTTATGACATCCACTGGTGTAGGCTGCCTCTGCTTTTAGCCTTAAAAATACTTTAAATGACATAGATGACACAGTGGAAGAGGGAAAAGCCATAGTAGAATATATACACCGATCAGAGTGACATCATGGATTTCACTGATGTGCAATTGATTATTCAATCACTGACGTTATGATTATTTGATGACCTTTGCTCTAAGGCACAGTACAGGTCTCCTGTGTGTTGTACACAAGCACTGGGGTGTGTGTGTGTGTGTGTGTGTGTGTGTATGAGAGGGAGAGAGAGAGAGAGAGAAAGAGAGTGTGTGTGTGTGCAAATGTGTGTGTGCAAAATGTGTGCACGTGGCGAGGTATCAGCATGAAACAGGCCTGTCTGTCCGAGCCTTTGCTGGGATTCCTCAGGCCCTGTCTCATTGTCCTGAGTCCTGTAAGACAAAGGGTTAAGTAAATGTTTGGGCAAGATAAGGCCACTCACTCTGACAGCCAGCAGACTCCACCGACGGACCGGGGCCAACCAGACCCAGATACATCACTGCAGACTGTGGACCTTTTTCTTTCAGACTCTATCTCTCTCCTTCTCTCTTTCTCTCCCCTCCCCTTCTCTGCTGTGTCTCCTCTCTCTCCCACTCTTTCACTGGGCTTTATCATACTTTCTCACTCTCCCCTTTCTTTCTCTCTCTCTCTCTGTTTGACTCCCTCTTTTCTTGTCACTGACTGTGTGTACAGTATACATATAGTTTATGTGAATGGCCTTATGGCATGCAGTGCACCATATATGCTGTGTGTTGTTCTTGACATTTATTTTGCCCTAACGCAGAGCCTGTGTGTGTGTGTCTGTGTGTCGATGTGTGTGGATGTAAGTTGGTGGCAGGGTCCGCAGGCCTGGAAGAGGGCTGGGAGAGTAAACGGCTGTGGCTCTGCTTTGTCCTGCTGTTCCAACTGATATCTCTAGAAGCAAGACTAAAAGTCTGGCCAGGAAAACGCGCTCACTCCTATTTGCTTTAATGTCCTTTGCTGGTTCTTTCCATTCACACAACAAACTCCATCTCAGAGTGCCACTGATAAGACAGAGGAGTGACTGTGTACCTATGTGTGAGTGTGTGTGTGTGTATGTACAAGAATAACTAATCCTTAACAGAGGTGAATATGTATTTTAAGGATATAGGTAACCATGCATAGACTACTTCCTTCGCTTATGGCTGAAGGAGAATTTTCTCTAAAGAAAGTAGTCCCCTGATAACATTATGAGCGAAAGAAATGTGTCCAAACAGCTCTTGATTTGCTTTTGACTTTGTAGCAGTCTCCTCAGGTGCACTATGTCCTCAGCATTGTGTTAAACTGTACTGATTTAAACTGAATAAAAGTGATATTTCAATTTCACAGAGTGAAAAAGTGAATCACAATCCTGAAAAACTGACATGAAAGAAACTGCTATGTTACCATGCTGTGAGAGAGAGTGTTGTGTTGCCATCTTGTGAAAGACACCAATGCTGTAAAAACTTCATGTCTTGCATTTTAAACTTCTTCCCCCCCTTTGACTTTATCCACCTTTGTTTTTGTCGTCAAATATTTCACATAAGCAAAAGCTTAAATAGATGGGACAGCGGGTCGACACAAACAGCCCACACGTTGAGGTGTTGCTACTGGTGTGTCACACATTCATATACAAATTGGGGTGTGCAAATGGAACCGTTCTCCGCTGTAACAAATTAGCCGAGAGGGTAAACACTTGGCTAAGTGGTGCTGCAGAAATGTCAAATAGTTTACCCGCGCTCATTTGTTTCATGACCGGGCGCCGAGACCCATAGAATGTCACTGTTATTGCATGGCATGGCAGCCGAAGACGAATCTTGGTGAACTATTCGTAAAGAGCACAGATAACGTAACACAGTGAGATTAGGCTCCCGTTTAGAGTCTGTGGTGGCGCAGCTACAGGAAGCCACAATAATGATAACCCACTAAAATGCGACTAAATATGCTGCCAGTGCTGTGAGTTATCTGGTGGAGCAAGGGAAACTGGGTTATATTCTAGACGCCATGAAGGTTTCCGCTGAAATCAATCCAGAGCTCAATGACCTCCATTCATGGATTCATTAGAGATTGTGCACTTTGGATAATCTCTTCATTAAAAGTTCTCTCTCCCTCTCTATCTCTCTGTCTCCCTCTCTCTCTCTCTCTCTCTTTTTGCCTCTCCCTCCCTGCTGTCTTTATCAGTGTCTCTGGTCAGTGTCCTACTGTCATGTCTTGATGTGATTTATGTCATGGGCTGTGAGGTTTACTTATCTCCAGCCTCTCCACCCCCTCTGTCCCCCTCCGCTGCACCCCCACACACCACCCCACCATCCCACCACAGGGACCGGCTCCTTCCCTTCACCTCTCCGTCTGCCTGGCTCCTCCACAGAGCCCAGCCAGGGTTACTCAAACAGCCAGAGACAGAGAGAGAGGAGGGAGAGAGAGAGAGGGAAGAGGGCGGTGGAGAGTGGCAGAGAGATAAAAGCATGGAGTCAGTCTATGGGACGTCATGAAATGGAGGAAATCATAGCAAGACCTACTAGAGTAGATTATTTTGTAATTACCAGCATCACAAAGAAAGTTTGTGTTGTGACTGTTTGTGTGTGTGTGTGTGTGTCAATGTGTGTGTGTGAAAGAGAGAGAGACCGACAGAGACAGAAGGAGTGTGTTACTGTACATCAGAGATGAGTAACATAGACTTATATAAGCTATATAACAATATGTCTTGGTGGTTTTAGTGATAATGTACAGCAAAAGATGATATGGAAATGCTACTATATTTAATAATATTAAAATTAATATTAACATTTACAACTTTTCAGTCACAATTCATGCCAGCTTCTAGTCTTGAGAGTGGTGTAAACATTTGTAAAAGTATTTCTCTTTGAGAAGTGAACTACTCTTCCTCGTCTACAATTTGAACTCCGTGTTCAGTCATACCTGCTCTCGTCCCACGATTTGCTCACCTTCAGCACATATAAACATCCCACTGAAGCAATACGCCACAATATGACAAATTGTTATTAAGGGTAAGAATTATCATAATATATATATATGATGTGATATGGTACTGTATATACTATGATGATATGATATAGCCCTACTGTCTACAGATGAGGGCAACTGTTCCTCTTAATCACATTCAGACATTCACGCATGGAAACAGACAGTTGATTTAGTGCTCATGTACTCACATACACACAAACCCTGAGAGTAAGTCTTTTTATGCTACATCAGACTAATGTCCACATCATGACTGTAGCAGGGTTTGTCTGAGCTGATTTAAGGGGAAGATCATTCTGGCATTTATTTCCATCTGCTGCTACCCAAGAGCTTGCTGTTTTCACGTGTATATACATTTGTAGGTGTGTGTTGTCCTTATAATGCCATAACTCTGACTTCCAATAATTCTTACCGATCAGTCTAATGAAAAACAATGGAAAAGCTAGATGTTTACATTATTTTGCATTTGTAAATACATCAAATGTTCAGTTATGGTAATTCATGCTTGTGTGTGTGTGTGCGTGTGCGTCTGTCTATGTTTCCCATCTTGGCGGTCCTTAGCCCAGGTCTTTGATGTGCTTTTAGAAGGGCCAATGCTCGCTCTGCTTTCTCTCTCTCTTGACAATTGTTTATTAGTTTTGAAACGGTTTTAGTGGACATCAGACTCTCTCTGAACAGTGGGCTCAGAATTAGGACAACTTATAACCCTCTGCACACAGTACATGTCCACCCCCCCTCCCCACACACACACACCCATATGCAATACTCCATGAATACACACAGCCACACACACACACAGAACAGAAAAAGAGGGGGAAAGTGTTTATGGGGTTTTATCAGGTTTGTTTATGAATGAATTTGCTTGGCATTCTGATGAGAGAGCGCGCAAAGGGAGTAGAAGAGGAGAGACAGACCCAGAGAAAGAGACAGAGACCACCCAGGTGTCCATAAGCTCATTGTGGTTGAGATTTATGGGTCCGTATGATTGTGTTGAAGAGAGAGAGAGAGAGAGAAAGAGAGAGAGAGAGAAAGAGAGAGGTCTAAATGGCCTGCCCTGCTTCTGTGAACCTTGATCCCATGATTCAGCATCTGTACTTCAGCATAGCATTTATACCAGAGGCAGTAAAGTACAAATATCACTCTTAATGAGATATGTTGACCAGTTAGTCCTAGGGTTACAATTATAGCGTATCATTTTCACATAGTGAAGTTTTTGGTGTGTGTGTGAGAGAGCGAGATCAGAATGAGAGAGAAAGAGTAAGAGCATGTTTTGTGTGTGTGCGTGTGTGTGTGTGTGTGTGTGTGTGTGGGGCATATGCTGGTGAGTGACAAGGGAGATAGTCAAAGAGACAAGTGGTGTAGATATGGTGAGCATGACTCTCTACTCCTATATTGGCTGATAAGAGATGCTACAAGTCTGACTGCTTGGACAGAGAGCAGCACCAAAATAGATGCTCTCCACAGTAGAGGATCACCCAGAGGTTTATGTCAGTGGAGTTTAACACTAGAGCGACATCACCCAACTACGGCAGCACATGACAGTTTGTGTGAGGAGACGTGTAGACTTTGATTTGATTATTCTGTGGTGATGTCTAGAACCAACTTCGCAAACATTCATTGAGGTTTGGGGTGTATCACATATCCTTCCCCCATCCCACCCCAACACATACAGTCTCTCAATTTCTCTCTCTCTCTCTCTCTCTCTCTCTCTCTCTCACACACACACACACACACACACACACACACACACAAACACAAACACACACACTTGATCATGGAAAGTGTGACTTCTAACACGAGCGGTTTGGCTCGTCACATCAGGCTCTGGTGTGTATGACAAAGCCAGAAGTGAGGTCTGGAGTGTGTGTGACTTCTGGATTAATGTCACAGCTCAGATCAGAGGAGACGGGAGAGGGTAAAAAAAAAAAAAAACACAAACAAATTTCACTCAGTGAAATTACCCTCCTTCTCACCGCATGAACCTTGAGTGCAAAGTTGAGCAGAGAGTTCAGTCAGCGGTGTGTCCACCACAAAGCGGAGACTCCCCCATAAGAAAAAAAAGAGGAAAGAAAAATACATCAGCAATTCGTTTGCTCCAAAATAAAGACAGACTCCCTGCCAGAGACGGCCTTAATCTTCTCCGGCACCTCTTTCATCCACATCGCATCACTCTTCCTCCCATCCCTCTCTCTCTCTCCTCATCTCTTCCCCTCTCTTTCTTACTCACTCACTCACTCTCTCTCTCTGTCATTGCTGAGAAAATCCTATTTTACCCTCTCTGTCTTGCGATGTTGACCCTTATCGCCCTGTAAAGAGGGTAAGAAAACAGTGTGATCCCAGCTTCTTAATAGGTTCCCTCGAGTGTAATTGCCTAATTGCTTTTTTTCGCCCTCCCCTCCCCTCCTCTTCCTCTCTGTTCAGGGGGCTCTGCTTAGCGTCAGTTAGGCAGGAGCTCATAAACAGGGCCGCAGTGACCGGGAGCATCTCCCTCAATGTCAGGAGCATGGAAAGGAAAGAGAGGAGAGAGAGAGGGAGATCTGAGGCCTGATGGTGGTGGTGGTGGTGATTCTGTGGGCCGCCCAGGCCGACACTCATTGGTTGAACTCGGGATGAATGGCCTCACTGACAGCCAATGGGGCCAGTGGAGGGTGAGCCCCTGTGAGGGATAGTTTGCAGGCATTCTTTGCCGGCACTAATGAACTTTTATGAGCTTTCACTGTGTGGTTACATATATCATGTACTTGTGTGTGTCTGTGTGTGTGTGTGTGTGTGCGCACGTTTGAAAGAGAGAAAAGGTAGAAAAGTGTGTGTGTACATAATTATTGAACACTGTAAATGTTTTTGCTATTTGTAGGCACCAATCCACTGAATGCACCTACTCATACTTTTGTGTGTATGAATTTGTGTGTGTGTGTGTGTGTGTGTGTGTGTGTGTGTGTGTGTATGTATTCGTGTATGTGAGCATGTGCTCACGGATGTTTGTTCTGTGCCAAATGTTCGAGGTAATGGTGGCCACGACCTGGACAGAGAACATAAATCAGTTCAACCTGCCTGTGTGTGAGTGTGACAGAGAGGAAGAGGAGTGAAGAGAACAGGGGAGGAGAGGAGAGTCCCACCTCCACTAAGCTTGCCTGTCTCACTCCCATAGTATGAACAGCAATAGCAATGAAGGAGAAGAAAAAAATGATCAGATAGACAGATAAATAGATACATACATTATCCCATCGGAAATTCAGGAAGACAGTGAGTTGCTGCTACCTTAGAAGAATGACACAAATAAAGTTAAAATGAGTGAAAGCAAAAGATAAAACATTCAGATGAAAGAAAACAAAAACAAGGACAGGAAAGGAGATGAGACAATATATGAATATGGAGGACTCTCTCATGAGAATGACTGAATATATGCATATGGAGGACTCTCTCATGAAAATGACTGAGTATAGAAGCAGGAGCCCCAGCAAAGCTTTCTATTCATCATGCGGGTGGAGGGGGTTTACGGCTGACAGGGGGCAATAGCGTTTGTGTTGGAATGGTTCAGGGGTCGACGGGTGACCTCCTCAAAAGCCCCCACCTAGACCTCACTTCTATCCTACACACACACACACACAAACACACATACACACCCTTACTCACACACATTAGCCCTTGTGCCTCCAGACTGACCATTGCCTGGCCATGATGGATGCTAAGTTGGGCTGTGTTGTTGAATCCACTGGTCCATCTCTATCTCTATTAACTGCAAATGAAGATGGATATGGCCACTGGAGCAGACGCCGTGGTCATTTATTAACCTCTGTTAGCTATGGGGGAGGTAAGGGGCTAACATGTAATTTTAGCTATGAGGATTGTCACACTCAATCTGACAAGTTTTGGCTATTTCTAATATTTAAAAGAGATTTTATAGTCAGAAATAGTAGTAAGCTAGATGTCAAATATGGATTCTGCATGTATGTCTGTGTGAATATGTTTGAAGTGGACTATGTTTTCAGAAAATAATTTCTGTACAAGAGCAGGCCTTAGTACAGGCATACATGCACATAAAGAAACAGACATGAACACACACACACACAGGAAATGGTTTGCTTTTTGTGAAGCAATGGTTTGCTTCTACAGTGAGAGGATGTAGTATGGGACAGGCAGGAAGTCTTTAGCCTTGAGTACATAGAGTTCAGAGTTCTGAATATAGCCAATGTTTTATTGTTTAGCTCTGTGTTTGACCCTGGTATAGGAGGTTAAATGGGTGAGTTCATGTCTGGAGTATATGTATATCCAGAGCATACTGTCAGGCTGTTCAGCATGGTAATGGACATGAAGTGGAACCACAGTGGGTTTCAATTTGTCATTTCATTTGCACCTACTCAGTGGTAACATGAACACACACTCACACGTTAACCCAGACCCCCATACTAGACCATGAAATATACCAATAGTGTAAAACGGCAAACTCTCATTGATCCCTCATGAAAGAGTGAATAAATGAATAAATGCACTTGAAACTAAATGTCTTGAAGGAGAGGGTCAAAAATAGTAGCATGATCAAAACCATTTTCTTATCCTAAACATACTCTCTCTCTCTCTCTCTCTCTCATCCTGGTTGTGTCCCGACTTGGAGGATAAATTGCAGCTCTCGGCTTGTTTGACTATTAGGGCTTATTCAACCCTCTGGGTGGGCTTGGACTGGGCCCGGCCGCACATACTCCGCTCTGCTCTGTCAGTGGCCCTCCTGGCTTCACTACAGAGTGGATCAGTTTAGGACACCATCACACAACATCTCACTACATCCCAAGATCCAACCCTCAGTCAATCTCTGATGTGGTGGGCATGACCCAGGCATGGGTTTTTTGTGTATTTTGTAAGCATGGCAAGGATTCTTCCATTTAAGGATCTATTATTTAAACATTAAATTAATTAAAATGGAAGATGCAATTCCAAAAGAAAAATGTGAAATTGTGTGAAATTTTGTGCGCCAGAAAACAATGGCCACCTAACACAAAGATGTGGTATTCTGTCACTACTAGAAATGCCTCAACAAACATTAACACTGAGTTACAGTTTTAGTTCTGAGAGTTTAAATATACAGTTGTGTGAATTCTTCTGCATTGTTGTATCCATAAATAATCTACAATCGACAATATATTCTCAATATATTGACATATGTATTCTCAATATATTGACAAATATATTCACAATATATTCTCAGTTGTTCTGTTATTTTAAACCTGAAAAAATCTGAACCAACATTATTGAAGTGCCATAACTGGCTCTTATAAGGGAATTCCAATAGCCTCCATGTGTACCTCCTGCTGCATGAGATGGCTGCTACATCAAATAGCACTGAACATCAGTCACCCCTAGATCCACCTGTCATGGGAATAAGGCAGTGATAGATGATAATCCTCCCATTTTCTGGAGGCTCGGCACATGCACTGAGAGAGGACTAAAGAGAGAGTCCGATTATACCACAGTCAGGAGAGCGAGACCAAGATGGACAGAGAGATTGAGATGCGAGAAAGACCGAGATGGAGAGGGTGACTGACTGGGCCGAAAGAGAGAGAAAGATAAAATGGGAGAGAGAGAGGGAGAAGGAGGACAGCAAGTAGGCTTGATAAGAGCCTGAAGGGGAGAATGGGCAGCTGTCCGTATGTCAACGATTTTGACTCTGAGGCCCTGGATCACTGAGTGGCCTTCCGTGGCCCTGTGTGTCAGAGGCACGTCTAGTCTGGCCTTATCAGCTCCTGAACAACATGGACACACCTGCTAATGAAAAGGGAGGTAGTGCCATTCACATCGCACCCATGAACCACCTCTTCTGAGTCTACAGGGTAGAGGTGTTGATCTAAGCAGAGGCAAGTTCTTTTTTTGGTCAAGTCCTTTTATGTTTTACACTGTGGCGGTGAAACTGCAGAGCGTTATAGATTGTTTTTGTGCCAGGCACGTTGTCCCACAGACAGACATTTAATCCTTATATCATAAAGCTGGATTTCATCCAAGAAAAACAAGCTAACACACTCCCACACAGAACACACAATCTAGCGGGCAAAACCATGACAAGGCTTTCCCTCTTTTGCCTTTCCATGAAAAATGTAAGACACACACTCTCTCTCTCTCTCTCTCCCCTCTTACAAAAAAGTTCCTTTGAATGTTTGACCTAAATGATACATTAACTAATAACATGGCCATCAAATCATTCTTTAAATCTTCCTGTCAGAGTTCATAAAAATGTTGTTCAGGAACACTTCATTTGCAATGAAACATTAATGGGGTATTTCTCCTCCAGAAAGGACCCTTGTCAAATTTAGACCCCAGACCGGCTTACTTTGATTTAAACGCATAAGTACCATCGAATCAAAATGGTGCTGCTGTCTGATGGGCAGCCAATGGTCTGTTCTCTTTTTTCTTTTTTTTTTGTAAGGTAAAGGCCATGTTCTCTGCCCTATTGCGACTGATGCCTATGATGCTGCATAAACATTTACTCAGCAGTATTTTTTAAAGGATCTTCACTGTGTCTTGTAAATCTACCTCAGTCTTTGAAGTCTTATCTCTGCCAGGACACTGAATGTAGTGTGAGAAGGGAGATTATGGAATCCAGGTCCTGCGTGTGTGGATCTTTGTGTGTGTGTGTGTGCGTGTGTGTGTGTGGGTTGTGTATGCGTTTTTGGCTGACTGCTTGCAAAGGCTTATTTTAGTATCACTGCACATTTATTTTGAATTGTGTAGTGGGTTTGTGTGTGTATATATACTCACACACAACTCCAGAATATATATGTGTGTGTGTGTGTATTTGTCCAAATTGTCAAGTGGGTTTGTGTGTGTATATATATATATATATATATATGTGTGTGTGTGTGTGTGTGTGTGTGTGTGTAGTTGTCCAAATGCTGTGGAACTACCTCATCCATCTTCAGCCTGTTTTGCCATTAAACGATAAAACGGTAGTGGTATATCTATCACAAGCCGTGTAATCCTGCATTTTAATAAAAGCACGGTGGAATTCCAGAGGTTTGCTTCAATGGTATTTATAGCATGCTGCACAGATGAGGTGACTGGAGCCATCCACATGTTGAGCTAACTGCTACACTGCACCTTATAACTCAGGGGCGCTCCATGGAGTTGATTAGCTAGCACTGGTGAACACAGGCAAAACAGGTCACGCTTGCGACTCCAATGGACAAGGCTCAAGGCCAACGTTTCTTCAAGCCAACTTTTTTTGTGCACCTCTTTTGCCCACCACTAAGGGTAATGCCTTGATTGTGGTGTATGTGGGAGATGTGATTCATAGGACCTGCCAGAACTCCTTGAGCCAACCTTAAGGTTTAAATATACTCCAAACACTTGTGTTTGTGCAACATGGATATGCTGTGCTCCCTCATTCAGCAGTTGTGGGGTTTTCTCATGTACAAAAGCACAATTATTTATCAGTGTTTAAAATAGTACCCCTACAAGACCCTTTATAACTGTAAATAGAGATAGTTCCCTACTTTAAAATATCCTTAAGTAATCAAATCTGTTCACCAGGGAACAAACTGGGCAAAACAGATTCTACACACAATTGTACTTGCTTTGGACAAAAACATACTCAAAGAAATATAAATGTAACAATAAACAAATGCAGTGCATCCAACATTGCTTCACCCTGTCTTTAACGGGTTAAATACTATATCCTAATGTGCATCTATCTAGAAATGTAATTTTCAACTTCTGAAATGTCTACAGGTCAGTTAGCTTGCTAACATATGTTAAAGGCAGCACACCAGGCAACATTTTTAGGTTAATTTAACAGCAGTAGTCACTTTGATGATTAAATTGCTCATCACAAGGTGAATGAAGGCTCTCTCGGCCGCTGCTAGTGAAAATTTCACGGTTATTACACTTGCAGGATCTTAATCCGTGAGGCAGTGAAAACAAAATTGAAACTGAATGAAACCAGAATCGCTATTGTTATAGGTTTGTAAGTCAATGCAAGGCTAGGGAAATCATCTCTGGTTCCTGTTCTTTGGTTTGGTCCTGTTCTTTTGGTTTTGTTCCAAAAAATCAGTGACTGTAGGGGGAGCTCCAGAGGTAAAAAAAAATGTAGTCTTGCCTGGTATGCCTTTAATGAGCCAACATCAGATAACTGGCTCACAAATGTATTTTTGGTATACATCTTGTATAATAATCTAGGGTTGTTTTGTAGATTTTATAATGTCTATTTACCTGTTATTAGTTCTCAGTCATGTGTGTGGCATGTTGTGAAAGCTGAAGGATACCAGAATTTCCTACAGGATAATAAAAGTATCTATCTATTATTTAAAATCTAAGCACAAAATTAAGTCACATTTGTGCATAAACATGGCGTTTCAAATGGGCATTGCAGGGTGATTAAGGCACACCATACGAACAGTATAAATGTTCAAAATTGCATGGGCCGTGTGTAGGCACAACTTATAAACCTGCATAGAGCTACAAATCAGCATTTTGGAGCAGCACTAGCCAGATCATCCTGATGATAAAACTGATGTTACAAGCACCATTGCCCATGTATTTTTGACGTCTTGAGAGTACATTCCAAGTTCAGAGAAGTGTGAGGATTTTTTTAAAAACAAATAGGCTTTAATGATAGAGAGAGAGAGAGATAGATAGATAGAGAGAGAGAGAGAGAGAGAGAGAGAGAGAGAGAGACAGAGATTGATAAAAGCAAGCACAGTGTTATTTATGACCTGTAGTATGTTTTAATGACACTAAGGAAGGTCATGGTAATGATCATAAATAAGGGGGAGGGGTAAAGTTTATGAGTAATTCATGAAGCATTTCTTTCTTGATTAAATGTTTCTCCTGGTTATTGAAAATACTCATTAAGTGGACTGGTTCTTCAAAACATCTTCTGAAAACACATGTTGTATACAGTCCCCTCTACTCTCTGTTTATCTGTCTCATTTTACCCTTTCCCCCTTCCCCCTCTCCACCACCTCTCATTTGACAATAGCAGCGACAGACTTTGGCAGCTGGTCAAAGAGGAAACTTAGAGGTAGGATAAGGTCTACCCGGAGTTCCCTTTTCTCAAAGGCCCTTGAGACAAGCTCGCCCGTACAGAGAGCAGCAGCTCTGATACGATTGTTAAGCTCAGCTCCACTGTTTATTCTCCATTATTGATCCATTACAGGCCAAATACAGAGAAATGCTGTTCCATGATACAAGGCTTTGCTCGGTGTCAAGTCTGTCTACACACTTCTGTAAAGTCCTTTCTCAGTGCACATTTCAATATCAATATTTTTTTTTATATTTGCTATTTAAAATAATGTGTTTTGTGCTGTGTTATTTAGTTAGACCCAAACTTCAATAATGTCTGGGCTTAAATGTTAGAATGAACAAATAAGAAAATTTAGTGTTCAGCATATCTAGATCACATTGTTGAAAAGCTTTAGGATTCCAAAAACGCACATAATTAAATCTGGAAATATGTGTACATTGAAATGTTGATTCTGATATATATAAATGTTATGCAGTGTTTTTGGCATAGCAGCCACAACAGTTATCCAGACCAACTGCAAAAACGACTTTCAGTAAGAAGGTCCAATACTGCCCTCTAGAGTAGGACTAAACATTGTGAATTGTGAAACATTGTGTTTAGAGCAATACTGCTGAAGAGTCTGACCATTGTAGAGCCTAAAGCTTTGTAATTGTCTTCAAATGGTGTATGTTATGGTCACGTAAAGGCATGTGTGTATAAAAACAAACAAACAAACCAAAACTTGGCTAAATAGAAAGACAAGACAAATAGGAGAACCTAAAATGGAGTGATATGTCCTGTTAGGCTGAGCAAAAAACAAACGTGCTACTGCATTCTGGATATGCAGACAAATGTGCACTGTGAAAATTCACATTGCTGACTATATGCTTAAAAGAAACCATTTACCATGAAAGCAAGGCCCAAACAATGCCAAATTGCAAAGTTGCAAAGTTTTGTACACTGTTCAGGTAGCTTGTTAGCATTAGACTTTGAGCAGAAAATATCTACAGATCATTTTCAAATATTTCAAAATGCTACTGGGTAGGCTGACAGAGATCAAGTTGGCCTTTGCAAACATACAGGCATCTGCAACAAAGCTATAAAACACAGATACAAGTGCACCATCTTCTCATCCTCTCACTGTTCAGCAAATTACTGAACATTTGATCCCTCTATGACTACTTAGAAGTGCTCAGAGGATTCAGCGGACTTTTGACTGAGTGAGCTGTCTAGCGAATTATCCTGCAAACTTGAGGGATTTCAGAAGACTATCACATTCATGTGCTTGGAATTCGATAACAACGTGTGTGGATAATCCAAGATGGCGACCACCTTTGAAAAGGTGTCCATGGTGGTCACGAAATGTCATGAGAGATGGCCACAAGAGATGTGTGATGTGCCTGGGCCCACACCATCTACATATCGCGCTCTGCAAGCCAGGTGACTGCCCACACTGCAGCGCCTTATGACCGATGCACCTCTCCTGGCCTTGTCACACCATGATGACAGATGATGATATTGAAAACCTTTACAAGGCCATGGACTTATCATTTAAAGTCCATAATAAGTACATTAAATCCTTATTAAAAGACTAAGAAGACTAGAAGACTACTTGGAATTTGACAACAACACGCGTGGCTAATCCAAGATGGCAACCACCATGAAGAAGTGCCAATGGCACCAATGGCCACGTGGGATGCATGATGTGCCTGGGCCCAGACAAGGCACATTACGCAGACCTATTGGTGATTTCAAACAAAATGATTTGTCACTGCAGCAAGACAGTGGCAACTGAAACGTACTTTTTAAAATTTGCCGGCAAGCAGCAATATGGGGGCCAAGCATCATAATTGGACAGAGTTACCATTACCATAGACATATCATGGTTTTTGGTCAATGCCAATGTGACAAATGCTAACACTATGTTTTGAGGCAATCAACCACAGATTTTCCATGATATGACCCCACATGATATTTTAAGACAAAATTTCAGTTACTGTATTGTGTTAATGCATCAAAAAGACAATAGGTAACTTTCATGAGGCTTGGTCTGATGATATTGAAAACTACAAGGCCATGGACTTACCATTTTTTCTGGGCTAGCTCTGATGACTGGGCTATCCTGGGGACAGGCCCATCTAAGCACCTAAGCTTGCTAGGCCTCAAGGTGAACCGAGCCAAGAGTGTGCTAACCCCTCAGACAGCACACTGATTTTCTGGGATCTTTGACCGTCCAGCAATGCCAAAAGCCTCTCAGGCTTCTAGCAGTGGCAGTCGCAGTGGTCCCGCTCAGGCTGCTACATATGTGGCCGTTCCAGAGGTGGTTCCTGAGCCCCAGCGCCACCTCGGCTTGAGCTTGCCTGCACTTGCAGGGGATGGGACCTATCCCAAGTGTAGCAGGTGGAATTACCTCCTACTTCGCGATTCCCCTGGGATCCATCTGGATTGGAGGAGCGATTTCACTTAACTCCTGGGGCGGAGTTTTATTTTACCATCACTAGACTGGAACGAGACACTAGTCGCCCTTTCATTGCCTTCCTCTTCACTTCACTTCCAGCCGATCAGGGGTTGAGTTGGTGGCAAAGAGTATACACTGGCCGGTGCCTCGCTGTAAACAAGTGGTTGTGCTCACGCTGGTAAGTATGATTTTTTTTCGGCATACTGCTTAACATTTGGAGGGTTGCTTGGATTATGCAGTTACATTTACTCCCTTGCCGTGTAGTTTTTTCCTGCCGCCATTGCTCCTGGCTCCACTTATTGCTGTTGCCTAAGGCATTCAACATCTAAGTTGCCAAAACGTTTGTCAGTTGCGTTCAATAGATTTCTATTATGCCCAGGCAGTATTGTATACCCGTGAGCCTGGGTCTAAGTGTATCTACCATTTTAGCCTTTTGCTACAGAGCTTTCTCGCGCCATCGCTGGTTCTGAGCAAGACCCAAGCACGCAGCATCCAATCACTCGGTGCGTACACATAACATGGATGCATAGCATGCAACATTTCGGGCCGGTACAGTAACAATCGGTTTTGTGCTCAGTGTTTATAGGACGGCGGCCAGCGTCTAGGGTGACTCCACGCCACCCCAGGCTGCTGTTCTGTTGTGAGTCGACTGTCCCATTTGGTTTGGTGCTTCTCGTTGAGGCAGACGTATCGTACAGCACTTCGGCTGGATTCGATCGACGCCAGAACATTGTCAATCATGAATAGTTTGGTTGCATGACCGCATCATACTGCATGTCCATTTCTGCTTGTGTTTAGTTTGGTTATTTTGTGGCACTGCCTGTCCATTTCTCTTTGTGTCATTTTGGTTATTTTGTGGGGCTGCATAAGTGGCAATGTTCATGCTTCTTTTTCTCTTGGTTGTTGTATTGTTTTGAGGTTGATGTACTGATTTCATTATTATATTTCTTTTTCTTTTTTTTTATATTACTTGGTTGGCCTGACTAGGTACGCAGAGGTTAACTCCTCAGATTGCAGCATCATAACTGCATTGGGGCGACTAATTTCTTTAGTCCTGGTTGGTCTCTGTCTGTTTGTTGTCTTCCTTGTTTGGTGTATTGCGGTGAGTGAGTGTGTGGGTGTGTGTGCGTGTGTGTAGGAGTTGGTGATTCATTCTGTCAACCAGGGTGGCTGCACCCCTACAGCAAGCTGGAGTGCCCTGCAAGCAGCGTCGCACAGCTAAGCTAAGTAGTTGTACTGTGCCAGTGATGATATATTGACTTATGGTATACACTGTATTCAAACCCCCTTTCCCCTCATATTTTTGAACAGGTGCCTAGGGTTACCAGCAGGTAGACCTTGTGGTGGCGGACCCCTCCTCACTTTTCTTGCTGTGCCGCATGGGTGTCATTTTATTCTTTTGTTACTTCCTCACAAGTGGTGTATCTTCTGGGACTTCCTCTTTTCCTGCTCCGCCCGCTCTGGTAAGCCTTAGTCCCGCCCCATTTACTTCAATATTCGCACAGGCTCCCAATGATCAGTGTAGCTATCTGTTTGTATTGTGGGTGCTGCAGCTGCCCTGAGTTATCTTCCTTTTCTGTTCTCTTGTTTTTGTTTTATACTTGGGAAAAGGGTGGGGAGCCCCAAGTGTGTGTGGGTGTGAATTGTTGTGGTCATCCAAAACCTGATTGCATGTGTATGACTGATTATCAAAAAGCCATTACCAAAAAAAAAGAAAATATTTAATAAATTGACCTTTGTGGAACTCTCGTCTCTTCCTTGAAGTGTGCACGAACCTGGGTGTCTATTGAGCTTAAGGGGTTAGTAGTTGGCCTGAGGTGAACCCCCCTCAGTGGGCCTAGTCGACTTACAAATTGCCTGGCCTCTGCCACATTTTGGCGTAGTCGGCAGGAGCACACTTCTTGTAGGCAGAGACGTGAGATTTGTATTTCTTTTCTGTGTTTTTTTGTGAACTGTTGAGAGCGCAAACAAATTACTGGGGGTGCAGTGTCTTGTTCGTTTTTTTGTGCAGCAACAGAACAGCAGCCTGAAGAACATCAACCCTTGGCTTCTAGTCTGTATACGTTTGCTCACAATCATCTAAATTGTAGGTCTCTTTGCGTTGCTGGTATGGAAGAAGAAATACAACAGCTCAGAGAGATGAAGAAATCAAATACCGTCCCAGAGTAGAGAGAACGGACGTAGAAAAGATTTTCAGTGTCTTAAAAGATTTGTATGGTTGTACCCAGTCATATATGACCCTCCAGCAAGCATGCTTTTCTAGGCAACAGCAAGAAGTTTTGTTTTGTTGTTGCATGAGTTTTGTTAGCCTTAATGGCTTTAATGGAACAGGTTGAGCAAAGGGCCCCTGATAGTATGACTAATGCAGACATCCTTCTCCGCGATCAATTTGTGGAGCATGTCCTGGACAGTGCGCTCCGACGGGAGCTGAAACAGTTTATTCGCCGGCAGCCACAAGCCACTCTACTTGAGGTACGCAGTGAAGCCATCACATGGGAGCGAGAAGGGTTCCCTGGTGGCGCTATGGGGCGTAGCTTTTCTTTCCCCTCAGCATATGGTATACAGTATACGGTCCAAGGCCACCCCCATTCATTTACTCAAGGCCATTTGCGGCCAGTGACTCAAGCATCCTCTCAAAGTAGTGAATTGAGTGAGTTGATGAACTTATTGAAACAGCAACAGGAGCAGCTGAATCAACTCACTCAAACAGTGACCGCCCTGCAGAATCCTTTTTTTTCTAACAGACCCTTGCGCAGTGACCCCTTGATATGCAGGCGATGCCAGCACCCAGGTCATTTTGCCAGGGAATGTGATGGAGAGCGAGTGCCCTTTCGTCCCAGGGCCAATTCGTACTCGGGTGAGTCCTCTGGTGTTGCAAGGCCCTCTCAGCAACCCCACCAACAGGGAAACTGAAGACCACTGAGCTGCCGAGCCAAAGCTCAGTTGGGGCATCTTCAGGCTCAACAGGCCACAATCTATCTAGGCTTATGTTATCTTGCCCCCACATTGACATGTCCATAGGAGGGGTCAATGTTCCACGTCTTTTAGACACTGAATCAATGGTGTCTACAGTAACTGAAGGCTTCTTTTTACAACAGTTTGAGCCGTGGGGCCAAGCGCATCTGCAGTCTTGCCATTGGCTCCAGCTGAAGGCTGCTAATTGCCTTGCCATCCCTTACATTGGTTATTTGGAATTGGATGTGGCTCTTTGTGGAAAGGTCATCCCCCATTGCGGTATTTTGGTCGTGAAGGACCCGCCTGGGGGCCCAGTCACTATCCCGGGGGTCCTTGGGATGAATCTCATTAGCCGATGTTATCATGAACTGTTTGGCACCCATGGCTCTTTGTTCGACTCGCCTCCAGTTGCCCAAGCTCCAGGCCCTGTCATTGAGGCCCTGCAGCGTTGCTACCGGGGAGAAGTGCAGAACCCCTTGGCATACAATGGCCTGGCACAGGCTTGGGGCACGCGGGCTGTATGCATTGCAGGTGGTACCATGAAATTTGTTCCCAGCACTTGCTCTGAGCAATTGGCTGGCCAGACTGCACTTTTTGAACCCCCAGAGTCTGGATTGCCCGTAGGATTGCTGGCGTCACTCTGCCTTGTCCAGGTTACTCGGGGCACCGCGTATGTCCCAGTGGTCAACGTCGGAGTGACCTACACAAACTGGTGGCAGATCTCTCGGGCACGAAATCCAGGAAGGTGCGTAGTAGTCTTGATGCTGCCTGGACACGTGAGGAGAGTTTTGAGGCCTTGAAGGCACGGTTGGTTTCCTCTCCAGTGCTAGCATATGCTGACTTCTCTCAACCTTCTATTTTGGAAGTGGACGCCAGTTTTAGCGGCCTTGGGGCTGTTCTTTCGCAGGAACAGGAAGGTAGGGTGCGGCCCATAGCTTATGCCAGCAGAGGGTTACGGCACACTGAGCGCAACAGGACCAACTATAGCTCCATGAAGTTGGAGTTTCTTGCACTCAAGTGGGCCATGACCGAGAAATTTCGGGAATACCTCTTGGGGCATAAGTGCATTGTTTTTACTGACAACAACCCACTTAGCTATCCCAATGAAATTGTAGCCATTGAATTGTAGCCATTTGACTTTGAGGTCAAATACCGCTCTGGTCGAAGCAACAGGAATGCTGATGCACTTTCTCGGCAATATACATCTAGTGCTGGTTTGAGAGAACATGCCCTTCCGGGTACCTTAGTTCCAGAGTACATTCAACAGGCCCCCACTCCTAATGGTCCAACAATGGCTACCCAATCAGTGGTCTCTGTCCTCCCACGTCACTACCCCACAGATATAAGTCTTTGCAAGAGACGGACCCCCTCCTGAAGGACTTGCTGGTCTTTTGGAAGAGGCGAGCTCAGCCTAGTCCCGAGGAGCGGCGGTTGCTGCCCAAACGAGTTGTAGCGCTCGTACGGCAGTGGGACCGCTTAGTGGACAAAGAGGGTGTGTTGTACCGCCGAGTTCTTCGTCCTGATGGGGGGGAGGAAGTCTTGCAGCTCCTTCTGCCTGTAGTCCTACAGCAAGAGGTCATGAAACGCTTACATCAGGATCATTGCCACCAAGGTGTTGAGCGCACTACGGAACTGGTACGTCAGCACTGTTATTGGCCAGGTATGGCGACGGATGTCCGGCAGTGGTGTCGGTCATGTGATCGCTGCCAAGTGGCCAAGGACTCGGGTTCAACTCCACATAGTTTCATTAGCCATTTGCTAGCATCCAGGCCCAATGAAATTGTAGCCATTGATTTCACCCAGTTGGAGCCGGCCCAGAATGGAATGGAAAATGCTCTTGTAATGACTGACGTTTTTAGTAAATACACTCAGGGAGTGCCAACACGAGACCAGCGCGCTGGCACTGTGGCTCAGGTACTATTGAACGAATGGTTTTACCGCTTCGGGGTTCACAATCTTTTGCGCACACTGCCAGTGACGGGGAAGCGTGACTGGACCGCCTGTCTGCCGCAAGTCCTATACTGTTATAACACCACCCCTAACCAGGCCGGGACCAGGACCAGACCAGGACTTCCTCTTTTCCTGCTCCGCCCGCTCTGGTAAGCCTTAGTCCTGCCCCCATTTACTTCAATATTCGCACAGGCTCCCAATGATCAGTGTAGCTACCTGTTTGTATTTATGTGGTTGCTGCAGCTGCCTTGAGTAATTTTCCTTTTCTGTTCTCTTGTTTTTGTTTTATACTTGGGAAAAGGGTGGGGAGCCCCAAGTGTGTGTGGATGTGAATTGTTGTGGTCATCCAAAACCTGGTTGCATGTGTATTATTTTTAAAACAACCCAAAAAAAAAAGATTTAAAAAATTGACTTTTGTGGAACTCTCGTCTCTTCCTTGAAGCGTGCACGAACCTGGGTGTCTATTGAGCTTAAGGGGTTAGTAGTTGGCCTAAGGCGAACCCCCCTCAGGTGGCGTAGTCGACTTACAAATTGCACTGTGGCAGCTGACGACCTGGCCCCTGACCGGGAGCAACTTCTGAGACGGGGTCTAACCTCCCCGTTTGTGAAAAAGATCCAGAGCACTAGAGTCAAGTCCACCAGGTCTCTGTATTTCCTGAAATGGTGGGTGTTGGTGTGCAGAATACAGTCACGATTCATTTTGTCATTTCTACAACATTATGTTTGAGCAGAGCCATTTACCATGAAAGCAAGACTCTAATGTTGCCAAATTGCAAAGTTGCAAATTTTTGTATTTCTTTCAGATAGCTTGTTAGCATTAGGCCTGCAAAAGACAAAATCTATAGATCATTTTCAAATGTTTCAAAATGCTACTGGGTAGTTTGATCTAGTTGAGATCAAATTGGCCTTTGCAAACATACAGGCATCTGAGTCATGACAACTTCCAGGCAAGAAATACACACAAGATCTGCAAACATTTGTGTTATTTTTTAAACCTCTTGACATTATGACTTTTTGTGCATTATTTGAACAGGATTTCTGGTGTTGAAGATTCCCTTTTACAACCTACAGCTTGTCTCTTCTCATGAATAGATTCCACAAACCCAGTTGGACCAGTTTTTTTTTTCCAAGTATAACATTCCTTAACAGTGTCATTCCCATAGTCAGGGGCAGAGTCAGCAGGTGCCCATTCTCTCCATCTTGCTTGTCATACATATAGGAGCCTCTAACCTCAAAGTCAGTAATGCAGTAATGGTCTGCTCTCAGTCAGGCCATCCCTATTAAAAAATCTGGCTTCACCAATGCTCAGTTATGAGTCCAGCACACCGCCCCATTAGTGAGATGCTTCCGCACGCTATGAATATTTGAGGTTGAGATTTGGCTCAACATAAGAATTTCTGTCTGAAATTCACCGTCTTCCTCATTGCAACACTGGCATAAATAATCAAATGAGGTTATGACAAGACCTGCCCTTGTCACAATGTCATCAGGGCACGTAAGCTCTCTTTCAGGACTTCGATGCCACCTATTGTGATATCACCTTGGGAGATAAACAAGTATCAGGTGCGCATGCGTTGGTCTTAGCCCTCATGCTATAAAACACAGATGCAAGCACCATCTTCTTCTCAACTTTCAGCAAACTACTGATTGCATGATCCCTCTATGACTACTTCTTCCCACTACAACTTTGAGGTACTCTGAGGAATTAGCAGGCTTTTGCCCGAGTCAGCCGTCTAGCAAAGTATTCTGCAAACTCAACACATTTCAGAAGACTAGACTATTGGTGATTTCAAACAAAATGATTTGTCACTGCAGCAAGACAGTGACAACTGAAACTTACTTTTTAAGATTTGTCGGAAAGCAGCAATAGGGGGGCCAAGCATTATAATTACCATAGACATATCATGGTTTTTGGTCAATATCAATGTGACAAATGCTAACACTATGTTTTGTGGCAATCAACCACAGATTTTCCATGATATGACACCACATGATATTTTGAGACTGCCTCAAAATTTCTGTTACTGTACTGTGTTCATGCATCAAAAAGACAATAGGTATCTTTTATGAGGCTTGGTCTGAACATTACATGTGCCTACCTTCATGAAGAATGGACAAACTTTGTGGTCTGTGAAAGCCTAAGCATTTTTGAGAAAATCCAATGTTCCTATTATTGCCCCCCCCCCCTGCTCTTGGGTGCTCCTTGCTGTAAAGTGCGATGAAACAATACTATTATAAAAAGTGCTGTATAAATATAATATAATTGAATTGAATTAAATTTGGTTTGGATCTGATCAATTTGTTGCTGAGATATGAGCTCTTATATTGTTTCATGGCCTTGTCTTTGGGCATATGGTTCAAAAGTTACATTCATGGATGCAACTCCATGGGGTCACCCCTGTGATATGCGGTATCTGTGTGACTAGAACTCTGCTGTCAATAGATGTACCTACAGTGCTCCCCCTTCTGTCACCTTTAAAAAAAATCGTAAATTCTCACCAATACATTAGGATTTTTTGCATACCACTTTAAACAGATGTTAATTTACATGCACTTACTGTAGGTTAATCGATGGCAGCCCATTTCCGCAGAGTCAAAACTATGAGATTTAAAAGTCAAAATTATGACATAGAAAATGGAAACTATGAGATTTAAAGTCTAAATCTTAAGTCTTCTAATCTTGAGATAGAAAATCAAATGTATGAGATAAAAAGGTCATACAATTATGAGATAGAATAGTCATAATTATGAGATTAAAAGAATAAAAATTATGAGATAAAAAGGTCATACAATTATGAGATAGAATAGTCATAATTATGAGATTAAAAGAATAAAAATTATGAGATGAAAAGTCAAAATTTTGAAATTTTGTAATTTTGACTTTACATTACGATAAAATAAAAATTTTGTGTGAGAAATCTGAGGTGTGGTGTGAGGGCATGTGAAGGCAGTCAAATGCAAGTCTCACACTCATTGTGTGAGAGTTGGCAGCTCTGCAACAAGCATATGTTAGGGCAGTCAAAGTTAAAGACAAACCAGGCTACATTTTATGCAGTTTTTAGGTTAAATAACCTACAAATACTTACAATTAAATAATAAATAAATAAATAAACAGTACATTAAGTGTTGAGAGAGAATGAGTGAATGAATAAGTGAGTGTGGGTAAAAAATTGAAAGTGTTGTAGAGAAAAGACTGGCACAGGATTAGGCTGTCATTGTTTCAGTGTTCATAAGCCTTGTCGCTTAGGGGAAAACATTTTCTGAGTCTGGTGGGCCAAGCCTTATTGCTTGCCAAATAGTAGCAGCTGAAACAGTCCATGACTAGGATGGCTGGGGTCCTTCTTTTGGGCTGGGGGATTCTTTTGGTCATCCTAATGCATCGTCCTGGATGGAGGGCAGATCATATCCACAGATGCTTTATGCTGTGCACATGACTCTTTGCAGTGCCTTTGCAACTTCCAAATCATGCAGTGATGCTTCCAGTCAGGATGCTCTCTATGGTGGCTCTATAAAAGGCCTTCAGGACAATGTTTACATACCAAACTTCCTTAGTCATCTGAGGTGGAAGAGATGTTGCTAAGCTAACAATCTGGTTGGTGTGGTTATCCCAGGTAAGATCTTCTGTGATGTTAACACCAAGAAACTTGAAGTTGTTCATCCTTTCTACTGTAGAACCATTGATGATAATGGTGTCCAATTGATCTCCTTGGTCTTTTGTTGAGAGAGAGGTTGTTGTCCTGACACCACTGCATTAAGTTGTTTACTTCACCCCTGTCTCACCAATGTCTCATCATTGTTAGTAATCAGGCCAATTAGAATGGTGTCATCAGCAAACGTTGATACCATATTAGAGCTATACATAGCTGCACAGTCATGAGTGTACATGGAGTAAAGGAGAGGGCTCAGGACACAACCCTGAGGAGCACCTGTGTTGATGGTCAAGGGAGTTTGAGTAATTGAGCCCATTTTCACCACCTGGGCTTTCACCACCACGTCGCCCTGACAAGAAGTCCAAGATCTAGCTGCTAGGTCCAAAGTAGGTGGATTCAAGCTGCAAATGATGTTCCTCACAAGTCTACTCTACTTACCCATTTGCTGGCCTCTCAAAGCACTCTTGGCCTGTATTCATTTCTATTGTGAGTGATTTTCAATTATATTCTGACTCAATGGAATTTCTTTACACGTGCTTCAAACTAGATATCCCGACATGAAATGTTTATACTTAATTAAAAATGTACATGTTTATCTTTTCCTGAATTGGCTGTATTTTCTGGACACTCACAGTGTAAATTCACAGCATATCCCGACATATGTTTCAACATATTTTGCACTTTGTTGGAAATCTGCACTTGACTTCCCCCTGTTTTAAAGGAGAAATCCGGTATGAATCAAAAAATAGTCCAAGGGGCTATTCCAACAATATATATAAACAGCACTTAACTGACTGATTAATCCTCGTTTGAAGTAGCTCAACTTTAACGTGAGGCTGAAGCCATTCCACTAACCCGAGTTAGCTGCATCTACTTCTCGTTCACTTAAACAAGACCTAAATCAGATGGAATATCTGCTTGTGCACAAGCTCAACTCTAGACCTAAATAGGTGATTTAGGAATACCTGATTTACTGTTGTAAAATTAAGGCAGAACTAAAAGAATTAAAAGAAAGACACTTTGATTTACATATTGTCATATTGTCACTAAATTGTCATATTGCCACTAAATTGGCTACTCAAAAGAACTTGAATGTTCAAAAAAAGACGTTGAGGTCTGTGTAGTTTTTCATTCATTCATTATTCGATTACAGAAGTGAAGGAAAATGAATAAGAAGTGGTTTGCAGAGTTTACAAAATTCTGTTGTCACTTGCATAAGAAAATGACTTTATACTGTATTTCGCCTATTTTATGGATGACATAGAAAATATTAACACACATATTAACATATTACACAAGTAGTAAAGACAAATAAATAAATAGAAAATGTAATTTCCTGCTTTTTAGACCTACGCAGAGTACAAATGAGTAAATGCACAAATTCTGCCCATGTAGGTCCACCATTAGTTTGAGGGCAGGGACCCTTAGAAAACTCTGTCCTTTGACTCGTTTACTGCACTCATCAGGAGCGTTGTTTGAACACAGCATGGCTGGCCAAACACACGCAAACATTTAGACAGCACTTTAGACAGAGATTACATGTCCTGTGAACATCATCCATCTTATGACAGATTTGACTAACCAAATTTACAGTGCACAGTGACGGTAGTACCATCAGCTATGCCGTCAATGGGATGAGCTGGTACAGGTATTATCATATACCTAGTTACATTTTCTTCGTCACCTGGTGTAGTTAGACAGATAGCTCAGCCTGCCTGTCATCTTTTGGCTCTGCTGCTTGTGAAGGTTAGCGAGGTCGAATCAGGATGAACGGCACACAGGCAACGGTAGTTGAGACAAATGAAAAAAAAACAAGCAAATTTAAATTAAAATAAACAATCCAAAACTTGTCAAATATTTAAACAATAATATGTTGAGAATTTTCAATCACAATTTCTGTTAGTTGTCTTTCATAAGAATAATCAAACTGGCACCCTTTCTAAAATTTTACTTCCAAATATCGAACAACAAATTAACAAAAAAGTACACGGACACTGTACAGCCATATCGAGCAATGGGAGTTGTAATAAAATTTATTGTTTTTCTTCTAACCAAGTGCCCTAGCGTAGGTCCTGCTACTACAGTTAGCCTAAAATGCCAAGTACACAAAGATTACAAGTCATCACTGTCAAGAATAAATTCATGATTTACTTTATTTCTAAAGTGCAAAATGTGTGCACATGGCCTGCTTCAAGTAGGAGGGTAGAATTTGGCAATTGCTGCCAGTGGAAAACATCCTCATGGTTTTGATGCCACATAAACTCAACAACATAAGAGTCAAGGTGCAAAATGGGACCTTGTTTCTGCACACTACTTTGCTCAGGGCAAATTGCTGCTATCCTTCTCTTCTTTAGATTAAGAAATAAAACAAGCTGATTTGACAATTTTCTTCTTTTCTTACAAACCTTCCAATAGGCCTATACCCACCACCATCCACAAGAGCGTATAGGTAACCTCATGCTAGGCTACTAGCATTGATGGACTGGTGGATAGCCACCTACTTGAGAAAATAATAAATTCTCCTACTGTGCTCTTAAAATTTTACCGTTGACACCCAAAATGACCATGTAGTGTGATTTGGTATATTTTCAAGGGTTTCAGAAAATTGTTACAGGTATTTAATCTATTCTAGAAAGAAATAAATGCATGGACAAGCTGCAAAATAGATTTGCACCAGCAACTGAAGGTAATCAATCATTCAATTTAGACATGCTACTCATTCTGCCAACACCTTGACTCATGTGTGTTGATTCGCCTATGTGGTGGCACATATACTGTGGAGTAGTGCCTTTATAGTATCTAGGGCATTTCGCAGCAGCCGCAAGCCAAATGTGCATGGCTGTTGTAAATGTAAGGTAATGAATTTATCATGGTCTGTAACTCAATCTAATCCCAACAACAACTTTTCGGCAATACCTCAAAACCTGAATGGAGGACATCCACATCTAAATGAATATAGACTTTCTCCATCTCAACAGCAGTAAAGCAACAGTGCACAGCAGTAGTCACCTCAATCAGTGCCCAGCACATTCCTCTCTTATCTGTTGTCACCAATCTTTGAATAAAGCTTGACTCGACACTCCCCTACCATAAGACTTCCTTTTTTCTTTTTTCGTCTGGAGTTTCTGTTGGAACAAAGCTCATAGTCGTCAGCCAATGAAAAAGGCCGCCTGCATGATAGCAAATTTACAGCTGCTAACAGACCAATTTACTTTCATTTGATCTATAATACAGAATAAACAACTTGGAGGAACTAGGAACTTCTCTAGCAAATTAGACGCCCACTTTTTTCATTGGACAGTATATGGTGTAGTCATCACCTGAGTTTGTTCATGATCTTGCTCATGTCATTAAATGAATAATGAAATGAATACAATTTGATAACACACAAACACAATTTTATAACAATTCAATTCAATTTTTATAACACGTCATTAAAGTTCTTGGGAGGGACATGTTCAGTGTCTTTAGTACTGCTTAGCTATGTTGCACTATGTTGTTAGTGCTGTTTGTATAGTAACAGAATAAAGGTTTGGTTGGGAAGGTTTGAACAAATCTGAACAAAGTACTTCTTTACGGGTTTCTTCTATTTGCCTGCTGATCCTGTTCCTCCGGTTATTTGGGATTTCTGTTGAACTGGTATTACCAGGGCAAGCCAGAGCTAATGTTTAGAGGGGGACTGCTAAAACCTGTTTTTCTATCTGAATGTAGTGGAGGTGGTGAGTGTGTGTGTGTGTGTGTGTGTGTGTGTGTGTGTGTGTTTTGATGGGTGTGCATGATGGTGTGTTTGTGTAAGACTTGCAAGGGCTTGTGGGAATCTCTTCCTTGTCTCTCCTCCACTCTTTATTTCTTTGTCTCTCTTCCTCCCCATGTTTCTTAGTCTCACATATTTAGCACTCAGAGGGAGGAAAGACATTGGACTTGGAGAAGATTTCATGTCCTTAGGCACATTGTTCTCATAGGTGAGTGTCTAAAGGCAGGAATAATAACATTTTTGTCATTCAGAATTGGTTGTATAAAATAAACCAGGTATTATTATTTACATTACAACTTGAAATTGTAAATGTGGAATGTATAACAATGGACATGCTCTGAATGGGGTTTACCGGGCTTTGAGATGATGTAATTATCCTGTGAGTACCATGTTGTTTAAGTTGCTGAAGTGCAGGTATTGAGTGTCGTGAAGTGCCAATACTTTTGAGAGTGAGACAGATTGCAGAACTGGCGCCACTCTCTAAAAAGTTTTTTGCTCCGAAATTTTGTGGGTGCATCTAACCATTCCTAAATTCTGAACTTTGTGCTACAAATCTGGCGTCCGGGTATCTAGGCGTAGTACTGGAGCAAAATGAATAACAGAACAGGGGCACTATGCTGGTGCAGCCAGGCTAAGCAGGGCATACAATATTCTCAATGGGCCTTATTCAACTACAATTCTTAAGAAGACATTTTTTCTAAAAAAAAAAACAGTTTATGCCATTTTTGAGAAGATTTTGCATTCACCAATGTCATATCTGGTATTAGTTCATATTTAAAAACTAAATCTACACACCTATCGAGCACTTGGATATTTGAGTAGTGGTTGGCTTCTGTGGAATAACTGGTTGCTGTGTTTTCATCAATTCTCCAGCCGTAAAATATTACAGGATCTTTTCAATGGAACTATAGAATAGTTCAATGGGGAATACAATGGATCAACAGAGTATTGTACATTGTTCTCTAATGTCAAAATAGAATATATTCTTTAATTTATGCTCAAAATTTTATAACCTTAGCTCAACCTTATATTTAGGCTGAGGATTGAAACTGTAAGTTTTGGCTTAATGGCATCCTCTTTGGCAACCACAATTGAACTACACGAGATATGTGACATATTGACGTGATCACAGATATAGGCTTTGTTCAACTTTGACCATTTCTAAAGCTGGGATGACACATTGACATAGTCAACTTATTCCACTATAAAAATTTGGTTGACACGAAAAATTTACATCAATATCAAACAATTGCATTCTAATATCACTGATCATCAAATAAAATTTCATCTAAAAAGCAATTCAAATAATGCTGGCTTACAATAGAGGAATTACTAGTTACACAAACAATCAGGTATTCTGCAGACTGCAAGGTGTGGCTATGGTGGTCATACTTTCACACCTTGACCTGACACACACAAGATGTAGCTATGTGAAGCATGATTAATTCTATCAACCTTTTTCCCCCACCCAAGAATGTTATCAACACATGTAATGTTGAGATGTTCCAGAGAGGAATTCCTAGGAAGAGGAGTATTGCATAATCAAATTCACTCAGTTTGGCAAGCTGGCAAATATCCAAGCTAACATTGCAAAATAATGTCTTTTGAACAGTCATGTATCTGTGGATTTTGACTGAGAATTGATTGATTTCAAATCCCAAACTTGATTTCCATTCTCAGTCCCAATCCAGTCAAACTGTTTATCATCATGTGTGGTATATTCTCTGCTCCAGCTGAAACAAACCTGAAAAAATTAGGCATTGCTGATCAAATCACAATGAAATATGATCAGCTGATTTGAATCATTACAGGATAACCTCTTTTGGAGCATTTAGTTGAAGAAAGTACACATGTTGTCTGTGCTCCTTGTAGTCAATGTTGAACAGAGCAGTGTTATCTGTGAAGACAGTGTAATTAAACATTGAATTTTTGTTCATATTCAAGAGTGGAGAGGCATGGTATAGTGAACGTTAAAAATGGTGTCACATTATCAAACAGGTTCTTTCTTGCACTCTTTAATGTATCATTTGAAACATATCTCAACATGCTGATATTAACAAGTGGTGAGGAAAGAGACAACTTGTGCCTGAGGCCTGGCTCAAAACCAGATCAGTTTTAAATGATAAGCCTCTCTACCACAGGTAATGTTTTTAAAGCAACACTCACTATGTAGCTTCTCAACACTATTTGAAATATCCTTTTTATCAGACCGTTCGTAATTGGGGTCACATAATCACATGAAGGTTGGATAAACACAAGTGTTATTCCCACCAGCCATCCAGATTATGTGCTGTGTAGACCTGGGTGGAAGGTAGGAAATCACAATAAAATAAAACCAAACCTTAGCATGCCATTACTGACTGTATTGCCATCAAACATCAATTAGCATATTCTAGCAGTGCCAAAGTTTTGTGTGCCTTTTAGTTAGCTAGTTCACAGGTTTTACAGCACAAATGTCATAATGTTACTTTAATTGTATATGTATCCTTTGGTTGCACTAATAGTAGTAGTAGTAAGAGGGTAGTTGTATGGTAATGAATGAAATTGGTAAAATCATGATGTCGGGTCATAACAGCAACTCACATTGCTGAATAATAACGGAATCATTATTTCTAAACAATAATCCACTATTTGTTGTGGTAATAGGCCAGTAACAAAATGAGAAAGTGATAAGGAAAGGGGTATATTAATGAAGTTTAAAGTTAAGATTTAACATGTAATGAAATGGTAAGATCCAGTATGCATTACCAGTGATTACTCCTATGTACAATCAACAATCAACAATCCTATCAACAATCAGAGTCAGCATTTTAACACATAAAAAAATATTTCTAAACTAAGAGGTCTAATGCCAAAAAACGATTTAGAAAAACTTATCCATGCCTTTATCTCCAGTAGGGTTGATTACTGTAATGGTCTGTTCACAAGTCTTCCTAAAAAGACCATTAAACATCTGCCACTGGTCCAAAATGCAGCTGCTATGGTTCTTACAAGAACAACAACAAAAAATTCTTCAATTCTAAAGTCCCTGCATTGACTACCTGTATGTTACAGAGCTGACATTAAAGCATTGCTGCTTGTGTTTAAATTTCTAAATGGGACAGGATATAATTACCTATCTGACATGTTTCAGCCATACACACCACCTAAATATTTACTGGTAAAACCTGTTAAAAAAGTGTGGTGAACCAGCTGAGCTATGCAGTTCAGCTTTGGAACCAACTTCCTGAACACATCAGGAATGCCTCTACTGTCCTTTGTTTTATTTTTGCACAGCACATTGAAATTCTTTTGTGTATGAAATACACTATATAAATAAACTTGCCTTGCCTTTCATAGAATTTACATGGAATCAAGGCTGTAAAATACATTATTGGCTGCTTCTATTTAATTGCAATGTAATCACTACTCCAAAAAAGACACAGCATCATATAATTTTTAATCATGGATTGGATCAGGTATGTGTGGTACGTGTGGGTGTTGAACCCTCCATATCATGTGTTATATACAGTAT
Source organism: Tenualosa thibaudeaui (assembly GCA_027481765.1). NCBI lineage: Eukaryota > Metazoa > Chordata > Actinopteri > Clupeiformes > Clupeidae > Tenualosa > Tenualosa thibaudeaui. Next base: position 17,992,459 of record JAIFZK010000005.1, read on the forward strand.
ATCTCTCACCGCAAAATGAGATGTGTTAAAAATGACACATTCTGTGCAGAATTGTAACACATTAGGGACAACACATGTTGTGTAAAATTATACACATACAATGTTTGTGCCATTTCAACACACAAACTGTGTCAGGTAATTTTCAACATATATTTTACACAACAATGTGTGTCAGTTTTAACACAAAAAATGTGTTGGACAATATAACACGCAAATGTGTAATTACAAAATGTTTACTACACACTAAATATGTCAACTATTTTAGCACACTGAAATGTGTCATTTCAAAACATTTACTGTATCTGACAGTATTGAGTACAGACCTTTTTTTACAAATAGTAAGTCAGTGCACAGTTTGTATAGCAGTATAGATTTAATGTCCTCTGAAAATAACAGCATACAGCCATTAACGTCTAAATAGCTAGCAACAAAAGTGAGTAAACCTCACAGTCAGTGAATATGTCCAAACTGTGCCCAGACTGTCAACATTTCGTGTGACCATTACTATGCATTGCCTTAATCACTATGGGCCTGAATTTCACCAGAGCTGCACAGGTTGCTACTGAAATACTCTAACACTCCTTTATGATGTCATCACAGAGCTGGTGGATGTTAAGACACCTTGTGCTCCTCCACCTTTTCTTTGACTTTAGGCAATGAACAGTTCTCTTGGTGCTCCTAATCAGGCACACAACACATGATGGACATCTGACCTTGGTGTCATGTGCTGAAGACAAACTGTTCAAGCACATGGATTACTGGAACCATGTCCTGTGGTCTGATAAGACCAAGATAAACTTGCTCAGATGGTGTCCAGCATGTGTGGCGGCACCCTAACAAGCACCAAGAAAACTGAGCAAAATTTGGACATGTTCTCTGTACTCACTTTTGTTGCCAGCTGTTTAGAAGTTAATGGCTGTGTGTTATTTTCGGAGGACAGTATATCTATACTGCTACAAAAGCTGTACACTAACTACTTTTAAGCTGTATTGAAGTATCATTTCTATAGTGCTGCCCAATGACAAGATATAACAAAATATTTGGGTGTACTCAATTCTGAGAGATAATGTAGTATTATTGACAACAGTGTAAGACAATAGTGTAAGTTTGATTACTTACAAATCCATTTCTCTGCTTACACCCCCAATGACAATCCCCCTCACTTGGCAAGTCCGTTGCTTCAGAGGTAGCTGTGGGAAGACAGAAGGGAAAATTTCATACATTAAAGTCAGTAGAATGTTAAGGCTAACTTGTGGATACAGTCAGCATCTTGTCATAAACATGCTTATTGTAGGATATTCCATTTATTCCCAAGAGGGAAATTGTTAATGGTTCAGCAAATGCTTTTCTCTTAAAGAAACACAGTATACCACATTACAAACGAAAATACTTGGCTAAACATTTTAGTAAAATAGAAATGTACATGATAACAGAAAAGTAAATAATGGCAGAAAGTCTGCTGGCTGACTACAGCTTTATCCTATTTTCTACATAAAAACACTTAAAAAAAATATTTTCAAAAACCACATGCAATATTTTAATGCTTCAGTGAAGTAGCTTGTGATTATCTCCTGGCTGTTATTATACATTTTACCAAAAGAAAACACCTGTCCTGAAGACAAGTAACGTTCACAGCTGATATTTCCCCATTTGAGACACACATTTGGGTACAGCTTTTAATATCAGTATCACTGCAATAACCTACGATCACTACAATGAATATTTACGGTTGGACATCTATTGAGTGGATAAAACAGTGGGTGAAACTTAATTGTTGGTTTCAACAGTGTCCACAACTCGGTAATAGAGTCCAAATTTCCACGCTCACAGTGGAACAGCTGCACTTGCTTCTAGAGTGTAGTGCGCATTCAAAAGACGTTAGCAGTCAAGGAAGGGCATTGAGTGAGTGAGCAACGAAAAAACGTTGTAACAGTTGAACATAAAGATGCATAATAAATGTATTTCCTTCATAAGTTTCCCCATGACATTTAGTTTCTATGGGCTGACAGACTAATGTTTCATTAAAAAAAAAAAAAAATTCCTAAGCAGAAATGATGTACCAGTAGGCCTAACACAGGGTATGTAGGCATGAAAAAGAAAAGTTACACATTATGAGTTAAAATCGAGACAGTTCTGACACAGTTTGCATTAAAATGCTGTCTACACATCTGACACATCTGTTTTTGCAATGCTCCCTCTCTCTTTCAGATGCACAGGTCAAATTCCATTATGGAGACCTTTGGAGAGGCACTGCAGAAACTGAAGGAGGCCTATGAGCGTGAGGTAGAAGGTAAGACGCAGATGTTAACTCATGTCTTTGCTCCAACTGCTGGAGGTAGCTGCATAACTAAAGGCACTGCTGTATAGTGCAAGCAAGTCTTGTTTTTGATTGTCAAAAACAGGTCACCTTGTGTTGAGGTAACTGAGTGTCGTCTGTAGGAAAAAGAACTAAAAAATTATTCAACACTGACCGAGTAGCAAACCCACAGCTAACATTAAGGGAATGGGACATAGGAAAATGAAACTGAAAACAAGTTTCTGTGCCTCATTCAGTTTGTGTTAGCTGCTGGTACACTTTTCGGTCTATGTTGTATCAAAACTTTCTTGTTCTTTTTCAAACCAGCAGCACTTGATGACCTCAAACAACAAGGCTACAGATTGATTCACACTGTATTTCTCCTTTAAGTAATACTTCTTTTGTTCTGTTTGCCTTCAGGATGGCATGATAAAATGCTTACATTGACAAATCAGAAGACTGCGTAGGTGTTGAAGTCCAAAGTTGTCATATGAAAAACATCCTGTCATTTACTTCATCCACCAAATCCTTGCATTTGAAAAAAACTTGTAAACTTGTAATTTTCCTGTACAGAAGTGCAAAACGCATTGATGAGCTCTACGGTAAAAACCAACAGCTTCGAGAACAGCAGAGATCTCTGACTGAAAACATCAAACAACTTGAGAACAGGTGGGAAGTGTACGTGTGTGTGTGCGCACAAATGTGTGTCTGAGTCTGAGAGTGAGAATCAGTATGTTTAAACCACAAAGTGCTAATAGGTTTGGTGAACATACTAAGATGCAGAGCAAAGTCAAATCACTTGCAGACCATGTTTGTGTGTGACCTGTCTACTAGGTTGCGTGCAGGGCTGTGTGACCGCTGCACTGTCACACAGGATGTGGCCAACAGGAGGCAGCAGGAGTACGAGACATCTCAGCTCCAGAGCCTCCAACACATCTCAGCCCTAGGTAGCAGCCCCTACTAGCTCTCTCTCTCTCACACACACACACACACACACACACACACAATATACTCAAATGGCTGTCATACTTGTCATTTTCGATCACCTCTCTCTACCCCCACCCAATCAACTCTAATCTGCCCCCATGTCCATGAACACCTCCATACCCTTTTATGCCTACCCTAGGGGTGTCAAACTTATTTTTATCACAGGCCACATGAGCGTTACACTTTTCCTCAGAGGGCCGTCATACCTAGTCTACATGCATTAATACAATCTGTTGGGTGAAAACAATGTACGTTTTCTCATGGTTCTAACCATCACCAGTTCAATCCTTGCACTTCTGTGTTCTGACTGCCTCACCACTTAATTGTGCCAGCAATTAGCATGATAAGCAGATAAGCAAGATATACCTCTTTAAGATTGACATGCCACGTATGCAGAGCTGCCTGGAATGTGGAAGAGGAATAACTATTTTGCGCATAAGTATTTTCAAGTAGGCCTCATAACTACAATTCTTTTCAAGATTTTTTAATCAGGCCGCACAAGATGATGTGAAGGGCTGGATCCAGCCCCGGGCCATTTTGAGAAATATTCTTACACAGTACATTCCATGGATATCTTGCAGCGTTACTTACATATTGTTGTTATTTGAGTTTGCTGTCGTCTCCGAGGTGATTCACTGGCAGTCAGTGTTCTCAAGGTAGTTCTAACTGATATTCAGCTGACAGCCTTGATTCCTCTCCACTCTACACCCTCCACAGCAAAGGAGATGGGAACTCTAAAGAGGGAGAACAAACGACTGTCCGAGGAGGTCAAAAGCCTGCGTGCAACTCTGAGGTGAGCCCGCAGCTGGACCTGTGTGAAGTTGGCACCCCATATAGTGAAAATATGGACAAACTCATTTGTGTTGTGCATTTCTGCAGGCAGAATAAAAATTTATATTTACATATTTTAATCATATGGGGTGTCAACTTGCGCTAGTGATAACCTGTAGTAAATAACCTTTTCAGGCAGGACTAGACAACTGATACAGTATTTGGGGCTTTATTGTTGGTGATAGATATGTAAAGCAAATAGTTGAGGGAAGGAAACTATTAGGTATTTTTATCAATTCGTAAAATTCTCAATTCAGGACTGCAGAAATTTAAGCTTACACCCTATGTACAAGATGTGGTTTATTTTTTATTATTTTGACAGCCATGGGCTATGATCTCAGTTTTTTTACTGTGAATGTGTTCACTGTTGGCTGTCGGTGTGAGGCAACTACTGACCTCCATTGTTTCAGGAACAACAATGGCTACTCGACTGAAACAGCATCCCCTGAAATGCAGCAGTTACAAAGGCAGTGCTCTCCACTGTCTCTACTGCTCAGCACTTCCCAGAAGTCTGCTGCTTTGCCAGCAGGGGGTGCTGTGCTGGGGTGCTGTGAGGCAAGGCTCAATGAACCCAACATGACTGACGGTAATACCAGTTGAGAAACACACAAATAAATGACCATTCACACAAGTAGTGCTGTCCCATATGGAAGTGGAAGTCCTGCTGAAAATAAATAGAATTCCTATTTAACACAAAATGTTGACAGTTTGGTCACAATTTGAACATGTCTGCTGTAAGATGTACTTTAGAGTTTAGAGAGGGTAGTAAATCCTGCTATACAAGCTGTACATTGACTCCTTTAAGTTGTTATACTGTATTTGCAAAAATGTGACTATATATTTGCAAAAGCTTTTGTGATACACTGTGTGATATACTGTATAGACTGTACAGTTATATATATACTGATAACCTGATTTATAATTTTCTCCTTTAGAGAGCAGGGCTGTGGACATAATCAGCCAGCAACAGAGTTATGTAAGTGTCACACATGCAACACTATGAAAAAATCGCTTATCTCAGGATGGGTACCGCCCAACTTTCTTCTCACCACCTTCTGGTGTGTGCTCGCATGGGCCAGTGTAACAGACTCCTTGTTAAGGTCATGTAGAAACTTCAACTCACAGTTTGCTGAAACTATTACTGTTTCCAACTGGTGATGTAGATTAGGTCTCTTTACATTTACATTCCATTTACATTTATTTACATTTACATTTATGCATTTAGCAGACACTTTTATCCAAAGCGACTTACATTTGTCAACTATCTATTTCATCAGGGGCAGTCTCACCTAGTGCCTTGCTCACGTTTGCAGCCGTGCGAACATATAGCAGATGCTTTTATCTAAATTGTCAACTATCAATTACATATCAATTATACTATTCTTATCAGAAGTCTGTGCCTCCACAATTGTAATTTCACCACGGTAATCAGAGGTCCACTGTTTAATCAAGCAGCTCAATTCAGTTTACAGAAACACTCATTTCATGCATGGCTCCTTTTCACTATTCTAATTATATAGGGACCTCTGGCCCCTGGCTTTTACACTGAATTGTTTTCAGAAGGTTTTCAGTGAATTCTCACTGGTGTAATTCCTAATTGTGCTTCTCACTACAGTCCAAAACCCCTTCTCTCTTCCAGCCCTCGCCTCTCACAGCAGCCTGGAAGACCATGCAGAACATTGGCCAGGACAGACCAGCTTTAGAGCGAATGTAAGTTAGCCTGCTATTGTATCACAAACAAGTGATTGAGAGCATTTTTACCTTGGCTTTGTTGAATTAGGAGAGGTTGTGCATGGGCACAGAGCTGTCATGAATGTGAAACACAGATGTGCCTTCCTACATATTTCAGTCTTGAACTTAGAATAGTCTTGAATAGCCATTTAAAAACGCGTGGACTAGAACAAAGCCAAAAAATTGTTGCAAAAGATGTTGCAATTTAACCAAAACTGACCATTTCGATCTCCAGCCTAAATATTATATTGATAAATCAAAGTTGAATATTCTTTTTAAACATCTGAGAACAAGGTACAATACTACATTCATTCTCTCCCCACAAAATGTATCTTGTGTTTTGTGTTACCCCTTAGCTTGACATCCTCCCATTCTTTTCTATCCTCAGAGTTAGAAGCACGGATGCACCAGACGCCCCTGCCTTGCTCTCTTACCCCTCTTCTACCACTGCATCAGCGGTAAAATGGAGACCCTCAAAGGTGCACGCCCCAGTCCCTTTCCGACCACAGCCCGTAAAGAGCCAGAAGTTTGGGCAGTCCTGGGACCTGCCCAACAACCCTGACTGGGTGACCATGTCTATAATGGGCGAGGAAGGCATGGTGATCCACCACAACCCTAACATGGTGCAGCTGCCAGCCAAGATCCACAACATGCCCAGCCAAAATGCCCAGGAGAGGGTCCTGAATGCCCACAGACTCTGGGCTAACATAAACCCTGCAATGAGATGCAGTTTAGGACCCCAGAGGAGCCTGTCAGAGCAGTATGAGGCGGGGGAAAATCTCGGGGGGACAATGAGGCCCAGGTTAACTTCAATGTCAGAGCCAAACCAGAGCTGGGAGACCGCTGCCACTAAAAACAATGTGCCAGACAAGGCTGTGGACGACGATGGCCCTCTAGACCTGTCAGAGTCTGGCTGTGCCAAGGCAGTCAAAACCCTAGAGAAGGCCCCAGACAGTGTGGTTTCAATTGCTGACTTGCCCCGCTCCACCTCCTCTTCATCACCCCCTGCTCCATCATCATCCTCGGTGGGGTCATCTGGCTCTCAGAGTGAGCAGAGACTGGGAGAGCTTACTTGGCAGGTGAGGAACATAAAAGCTAGCCTGGGAACCAGACCCACATCAGTCAAGACTAAGGTCTGGCAATGAATTCATTGCAGCCCATTATTACATTACCACAAACCCAGGAACCAATCACAACCATTTAACCAACATGGGGCAGGCTTTATATGATTCACAACCAATGAAGGTTTTACTTTCTAGGTTGAGCTATGAACATGTATTATCCTTTAAATTGTGTAAAAAAACTACATTTAAAACCACTGTTCACATGACACACTTTTGGAAGGAGTTTATGCCTGAGATTCACATAAAATGTCATGGTGATTATGTTCCTGGAAATGGGAAGACAATCACTTCCAAGTGTTGCCAAGTGACCCAATCTCAAGGCATGATTCTCACGCTCAGGGGAGTTGAAAGACAACTCATTACTCTGGAAAAGTGTAGATACTTTGCATCTAACAAAGGCAAAGATAAATCAGGTATGACAGTAGATACTGACTGCCTGACTGACTGCAACAGCAGGGTTGTGGGGCCGGAAGATATTTGAGTGGTTATTTGCATGGTGAAACTTGGGATCCAAGATGAAAAACCACTTCGCAACTTTTTTTGCTTTTTTCAATTAAAAAAGTTCAATTAAAATAAACTAAACAACACAAAAACAACAGCAATGAACTGTTCCATACACCATAGAAAAACTAGCAAACCATCAGCTAACAGACTGAACAGGGCAAGGACAATTACCCTGAAAGTGAGTTTCTGTACATCATTTAGGTATATGTGATCTATAGATCTGTACACACCTGATGCAGATTAATTTAACATAATTGGCACTGCCGTCTTTGTTTCTTATGAACTTTTTTTTCCATTGCCATTGTATCTCCAGACAGGTGATACGTTTGGCTGACATCCTCAAAGGTGATATACAATGGTGAATGGAGTATTGTACCTTGTTCTCTGGTGTTACCAATCACAGCCTTTGCAGTCTGCACTGATTAGAAAATTTCCGAGGTGCACATAGAGGCTCTGCGTCGATTCATAACCATACATTGTGCTTAAACCTATCTGGCCCATGGCCAATTGTTGAATCTCACATCACTGTAAAGCGCAATAGGCTGTTTAAATTGTTGATCAGCCACTGTCCCACAAAGGACTTTTCATCTTTTCTGCTAATGTCTAAAATACACACAACTTCCCCATACTCTGTGCCTGTAGACTATTTTCAGTATTAATTAATTAGGAGACTTTTGAGTAGCCAGGAATTCTGACTGGTGTGGTGGTACCTGGTGGCCTTGAGGAGGTTTGCAAGAAATTCAAATACTGCTACTGACAGATGTTTCTCATCTGAAGCACTGTGTCTTACCTACCCAGGATGACGCTGAAGAGGTTGTGCAGGCTGCAGAGACAAATAAGGCATATGAAACTGTGGGCCTCTCTGTTGGCACAGAAAAGGTGTCTGCATGTCTGCTCTCTCTCCAGCCAGGTAAGATTTGCTTCATAAACACAGAAACTAGTGGTGGCGCTAGAATGTTTGCTCAGAAAATCATTTTGAGCCTCCCAAACACTGATTATAACATTAAAATGTTCTCTGGCGCAGTCCCTGGCCCTTAGAATCATCCTAACCCACCCCTTCCCCCGAAGAGGGCCCTGGCAAAAACACACAGTCTCTGTGTCTAGATTTAACCTGTGCGTATGTACTTACATATATGTATGTACGCACATATACGTACACAGTAAAAAGGAATGGTCAACTTGACACTTGAACCTGTTTTTTCTCATTTAGTACAATGATTGTTTGTCTTGATCTCTCTCTTTTTCTATCTCTCCCTCCTCTCTCTCCCTCTCGCTCTCTCTCTCTCTCACACACACACACACACACATACACATACACACACACACACTGCTGTGTTCTGACATTTATCTTTTTCTTACCCTTGGGGTGAACAGTGGTGGTCTTGAAGAACATGAAAAGCAGTCTCTCAGGACAAAACCCCACTGACAGCCAGGTGACATTGCAGGAGAAGGAGAAGGAAGAGTGTGACCAGGAGGAAAAGGAAGAAAAACGGAACCAACCCAGGAAAAGAATGCGACTGGAGAGAGAATTGGAGACAGATACTAGTATGAGATCTTATGTTCTATCACATTTCATAATCATGACAGTATACTGTATCTATGAAGTAAGTTATTCTCAAGTGATTTCTTTACTTTCTTCCAGACTATATATTTGTCTTTCTATCCTGTCTATCTATTTATCTATCTAACTATCTGTCTGTCTGTTTAAAAAATACAATTCTTTGTTCACATTATACTATATGTACATCACATGGACACATTGATGTTTAATTGTGAAGTGCTGTCTGTATCTTGTGTGCAGCTTCCCAGTCATCTGGACTCATGGAGACACGTACACGAATGGGAGGGAGGTCTAAGGAGAAAAGCCCAGCTGAGCAGGGATGAGGACCCCCTACCAGCATACAATGACAGTAAATGAGGACAAGAGCACTGAGGACTTTGAGTCATTCTAAATGGCTATCCTCTAATGGCATTTCAATCTCTGACATTTAAGGAGACGATTAAAAGATCTGAAGTAAACAATGTTTACTTCAGCACTTCTGTAACTATTAGATTACTTTTTGATACTGTTTTAGTTCTTTTCACACTCAGTTGAATCTCTGCAGGCCCCGTGGCTCAGTATAGACAAATGATCTGTTGCGCAGATTTCCTGGTACCTTGTAGCTTTTTGTCTTGGCCGGACCAAACAGGAAGTAAATGGCCATTGTCCTTCCTGGTCCTGCGAGCTATGACTCAAACAATGCAACACATGAGTGCAGTTTCCGCCTGATTTTCTTTTTTTTTTTTTTTAGCTCTCTCTTTTTTGTGGCAGGGGTTGGACTTAGCACTATTTTCTTCTAACTCACAACATTTGTCATCTTATTGCCCTTTTCTGCTGCTTAGTTTTCTTCTGATGTCCCCTTCGTTTGAAATGAGGTTCATATTCTGCAGAGCAAAATGGCTTCACATACAAAAGTTTCACATTTTGTGAGCCGCCTGGCAACTTGTACTGTACTTCCGGTTAGCAGCTATTTTTACCCATCTGAAGAATGTGGTTGAGTGAGAGAGAGAGAGAGAGAGAGAGAGAGAGAGAGAGAAAAAGCAGTAAAGAGAGAAGAGCAGGGACATCCTCTTCTTTGGTTGTGTGACTGCACCACACATTTTGCTATAGAGAACTTTCTGCTTAGTCTTTAGTTTTTTATGTCTTAAAAAAGAGGTTCTGGGTGGCTACTTTGAAACATGAATGTGCAAGGGGAAGAGCCCAGGCAAGAGCCACACCAACTCTGCTATGACCATTCACTTCCTGTGTTTGATACCCTGCTGGTGGGTACCAGCAGATTTGAACTGTGACACACACATACACATACACACACACACTTCCTGTCCCCCTTGTACAAAAACTAGGCCTACTCTATGAGTTTTCATCTCCCCAACAAAAACAACAAAAAAAAAACAGGATGTGAATGCTGCTTAAATAAAGGAAATTTTTTGTTGCTCACCAAGTTCTCATGTCACTGTGATGGTGTGACGTTATGCAAAAGACGCAGTGATGTGAAAACCTTTTCCTGTGACGTTAGGTGGGCCTTAATCAGAAAGCCCAAACTCACATGGGAAGGGGACATGCATGACTTAATTACAGCAACATCCAGTACTGATTACCTGGCAGTTGGGTTGCCCTTTCAGCTGTGAATCTGCCCAATGTTTCTTCCTTGAGTAACTACCACAAGAGTTTTACTTGCCCCTGTTGCTTTTTGGGTACTTCTTGTTAATGTCTGTAAAACACCACTTGACAATTCTATTGAAAATGGCACTGTATAAATATAATATAACTCACCTGAATTGATTTCACTTCCCATGTTTGTCATGCTTTTATGTGGTTCAAGTCCAACTTGTGTTGTATCTGACATCTCTACAGAACATAACTGGACCAATTCCTGTTGTTACAATACCATGTTTAACACTCTAGCATTCTTGCATGTTTAACACTACAGTTTCTAACACACGGTGTGTAATAGTTGGTCATATATATATAGAGCCTATGTCTCCAAATTGCCTACTTGCTAAGTAGTGTCTGTATGGTCATGTCTATCATCCAGATTTCCTCCTCCGAAGCTAGTTTGCATACAGAATGCCCACACATCCTCCATTCCGGTTCCAGTGTCAGTAGACAGATAGGGTTTTGCTTTCACCTAATGCCATGGAAAGGGTTAAATCACAGTGCCTTGTGTAACTCTAAAAGGACCTAGAAATCAGCCTGACAAATACTAGCCATTGATTTGATGCTGCTGAATCCCAGTGGAGAACATTTTGTTTCAGATAAACCTCTTACTCTCAACGTTATCACCCCAGGGTTTTCCCTTCACTTCTTATTGTTCTTTGCACAGTAATCTATCCCTTTCTTCACCATCACCCTCTTTTAAAATCGCAATTTGGAAGAAGTGTTTAATCCCAACATTTTAAGGATGTGGAATTGACCCTGTATAGACCTTCTGCGTGCATACATACTCAGAATTAATGGATGAGGAACACAGAACTAGCATACAGGCTACTCTTCATGTCGCAAGCTGACGTTTCGGCATCTTACAAAGGTTCACATTGCAAGTTTGGATATAGCGTTTGCTTGTTTCAAATGCAGTCTAATTGTAGTGTAAATATAGGTTATTAAGTGACCTTGAAATACCTTAAATTTTAATTATAGCCTACTGCACTTAATTATAGCCTACTGCAGCTAAATTAGAAAGATCAATACATGGAATTTGACATATTTTTAAAATCCTCCTGTCAGGCTACTGGCCGGCCCATTCATCACTGAATAACCTGAGGCGCCTGGATAGCGGAAACTGTAGCTAGTTCCTCTTACTACGAGCCATTGCTCGGTCAAGATCATTACGCTGGTGATGTACTTAAGTGACTTCCTCACCCTGCCAGTAATACGCTTACCAGTTCGCTGTCTGTCCACTCACAACGAATCAAAGTGACAGGATGGAGGAGCCCACCAAACAGATCGTCTTGACAAATTAAAAACCTATCTGCGACAGCCATTTAGATACTTTAGTATATACAAACAGTCCCCTCTACATCGGCGGCAGCTGAAAAAGGTGAGAGAAAATGTTATTCATTTTTGCATCTACATAATCTCTTTGATCAGTGTGTTCTCTTCTGTTCCGTGTTTCTTTTTCTTTCTTCCTTCTTTTCTTTCTTTCTTTCTTTTTATATTTTACGTATAGGAAATGGAACATATTTTCTAGCTACTCCAGATGTTGAAATAATTTGGATAGTTGTCTAAACACGTTGATACTTGATAGATAGCGAAGTTGTCCTTATTGAATATAATTAATTGTAATAAATTATCTCTGATTTGGTTGCATACTATTTGAAGTCCCAAATTAACCCGTTTATTAAAAAGTCTTTCTGTTCTTGGGACAGAATTCCCTGAAACTATTAGCGATTCATGTGCGTTTATATCAGCAAGCGCTGCCTCATGGAAGACGTTCATTGTAAGAGGGACTAGAAGCAGAAATCAGCCCCCGTTAGAATTGTCTATTTCCATACACCTCTTAATTTTGCCAGATGCATGTCTGCTACAATGAGAGGGATGCGGCTTAACATGCAGATGCAAAGTAGGCTACACCACATGCCTTAGGGCTTGCCTGACAATATGTGTGTATCCAACAGAGGTGTGTGTGTGTGTGTGTGTGTGAGAGAGAGAGAGAGAGAGAGAGAGAGAGAGACATGTGTACTTGTGTTTGTGTGCGCAAGATATCTGTATAGGCAGTTTGGAGATGCCAGTCATATCAGGGTAGTTGGATAGTTTTGTCGGAAAGAGATGAAGAAGTGGTATTTGTACTCTTTTTGTGGGTGAAGTTGGGACACATGAATGATATCAATGTGTATGAATAAAGCTATGGGAAGCAGAGTGAAGCATCTTCCCATAACCTAGGATAAAGATGTATTGCTCAGCACTGAACACATATGCAAAATAGTAAGCAACTCTTGGTGACTAGTCCTGTCATGATGGTGTTAAACCTGATAAACCTGTCTAATAAAAACACCACACTATGTGAGCATTCAGTATGTGAGACGTGTATTACAGTTAGAGGAAAGGAGCTGATGAGACTTTCAAAATACAAACTGAGTAGTGCTGACTTCTGATCAGCTTTCACTGAAAGCTCTTTGTGAAGACCAAAAAAATCTCAACTGTGTGATAGTGCAAAATGAGGCAACACCTTTTTTTGTGTACCTAATCTTTTAAGTCATGTAAATTCAGTTTGGATAAAGTGATGAATTTACAGCATTGCTGATGTGAAAGCAATCTGAGATCAGTTGATGGCTTACATCCTGTGCCATACCTAAATGGTGGACTGTGCTCAAGTTGCCATGAGAAACAGCTTTGTAAATATACACATTTATTGAGGGGAATAAAGGAAGCAGTGCTTACACTCACAAAACACTATCGGACTATTCAGGTTATAGGTTATACCACATCATGGGTCATGGTTATACCGGATCACCAATGAGTCAGTCTGTGTAAAAAAAAAGGTCACTCAGGAGGGCCTTGGTGAGTTTTATGTATAGTAAACAAATATTCCTTATTGGTATTGTGAGTGTGTTGAAGGCGAAGCGCATTCACATTTCTTTAATTCCATCTTTGAATTCTCGATGTGCAGTATTAGAAATATTGTGTGTATTGTATATATTTTATGCAGTAGGAGACAGATGGAGATAATCTGTCATCGGGTTAAATAGTGATCCTGTTTGCAGGATTGAAGATTGTGGCAGAAAAGAGGAACGAATAGGCCCAAAGCCAAATGAGGAACTAAGTTTGCTGTTCCATTTAGAAGTCTTCTATTTAGAAACACCACACCTTTGCATCTCTCATCAATTCAGTTGCGTTGGAGTATAAGATGGACTATCCATCATTCTTCTGTATCCATCCTTCTTGCTTGAAGCCATGTTTACTTGTCTGCATATAAAAATGCAGACATGGAGCTTTGTTTGTCTAATTGTCAGTTGCATCTTAGTGGTTTGTCTTATACCCCTAGAGGGTGGATAGCAGTAATATCCAAACCAAAGTCAGCTGCACCTGGCATGCTTCCCTAAACTGAGATCATAAACACAGGAGTAAACATTGCTTACCATAAACCAAACTGAACACATGAACTATCTCTCACTTAGAGACACTACTTTTTAAAATTCTGACAATATTTTTTTAAATTCTGTTTTTTACCACAAAAGGTGTAGTATCCCTTTTATGCCTCAGGAAACTCTGCACTGTCGGAAGTGTAAGTTTGTCAGCTTGTGGCTTACCTTTAGATGTGCATGTGCACACAGATATCATAAAATTAATTATCCACCAAGCAGAACAAAGAGGGCACAGTCTGGCACACATTTAGGAGCTTAGACTTTTGAGTGGCATGCTTTGGCTCAATTATGGCATTGTTTCACTGTAAGATTTGGGGATATGCACTTCAGTGGTGCACGGGGATTACCTTTTTTTTTTTTGCACGTCTCAAAAATACTTTGCTTATTTAGTGACTTGTGTATGTGGTTGGTCGATACCTGATACACTGACTGTAATTGTAGTACTGAGCTACAGAAAGACAAGCCTGTCACTTCACCTTTTTTTCTGTTAGCCAGACAGCTGATTTGAATCCATTATTAGCACTGTCCTCGGCAGACTTTCACCACAGTTTCCACTTGGTCACTTCCTCATGTGCACAGGCTAGGCCAGACCGGCAGCTCATAGTTTGAGGGAGGGGAAGGCCTATAGTGTTTAGCTTCATTGCCTGGCTGAGTGCTCAAGAGAAGCAGTCATCCCCCTCCCCCATATCGTGTTCATATGCAAATACACACACACACACACTTGCACATACTCACTCACTCTCTCTCTCTCTTTTTCTCTCTCTCGCATGATCACAAACAAATTTTTGCACATGCATGAATTCACTTTTACACACACACACACACACACACACACACACACACACACACACACACACACACATTCACATACACACTTATCAGTGCCATTTTTATCTGTACTGTTGCTATGAAATCGTAATTAGCTGTTTGACCCATATGGCAGTTCACGCTCGTGTGGACTGGTGAGAGCCTCATAGACAGGGTTCTGTCAACCGGTCTATACACACACACACAAAAAAAAAAAAAAACTGTCAAAAAAAACTGTCAGCTGTCATGTGTGTTCAGGCTCAGCACCAGAAAACAATATAGGCCCTACATAGACACTTGACGCACACAACCACACCTCTATAGCAACACTTACACAGACCATGCTATGATTCATGGTGGAAATTAAACAATATTTGTGTTTACTCATGTTGCTGTGACACATTGGTTGTATATTTGCTGAATTAGATCAAGGATTATAGGCAAATGTGTTGTATGAAAACACATTCTGGAATGAAGCTAATACAACTGACAACATTATGATGTGTGATAGTAAAGCTCTGTATTAAAGCACTATACAATATTGACATAACCAATAACCATCAATACAGAATCAAAAACTGATACTTTTTTATTAATGTTTTGTTGCTTCCAATCTTATCACATCAGTTCTTTGGGTTAGCTTTACAGTACGTCCATAATTGTTTGTTTCAAGTAGTGTTTAATTACCAAAAGTATAGTAGTAGTAGTAGTAGAATTGTAGTTGGAGTGGCTGCAGTATCTGTACCACATTGGGGTACAAATTTTGGGTCTGACCAAATAAAGTTCAAGTGCCAATGGAGACATGGTTTTGAATCTGATGTGATTTCTGACCCGATCACATCGCATCTCTTACTCCCAACCACTTCTGGTCACTTCTGTTTGGATGTAAAAGCAAAAAAGGGAAAAAAACAACAAATAAAAGTTGCTTTGTTTAGAGTGCATTGAGCTCACTATTGTCTCCATCCCTACTCTAGGTCAAATCATGGGTTGTGTGGGGTCCAAGAAGGAGCAGGATGCTGGAGGCAAGGTTGTGGGCAGTGACGACTCTGCAAACCGGACCCAGACCCCACATTATGTCAAAGACCCCACAACAGGCCCAAAATCAGTAAGTCACTAGCAGTGAGAAACTGAGATCGAGGGGCTTCTTGGGTTGCTCTTTTATGAAACTTTAGAGGCAAAGTAATGATAAGCAGTCTAAGGTGTGCTCGGAACTCTGAAAATTTCAGCAGTCTGCAGTGACTCCGTCATTATGTGAACTTCAAAAGCATTTGCCATGAATTTTAAAATAAATGATGTGTCGACTAGATTATTGACCTACTGAACACAAATGCTTGAGCACAATCACAGATGTATACATATAAACACACACACACACACATATTAACATAAAACACATCCATACAGCACGTTGAAGATTAAATGACTGAAATAAAGATCTAGTGTGATGCTTCCTTCTTGCCAACAAGTTAGCATTTGCATAATACATTGTCATTAGCTGGTAACCCTTACTTCCTCTCATATGCAAGGTGACCACATGCTGATCTGTGTCAGACCACTGAGCAAGGTTACATTGTCTCTTATGGGAAATGGGAAGTGTTATCTGAAAACTGCATTCTCAAACAAAATCTCAGCAAGGAATAGGAACACTGAAACGCAACTAAGGAAAAATAAATTCCCCAGTCTTTCAGGGTTTAGTCTCACGGAACATCCTTTGCTTATAACTCTTAAATGATGTAACTTTACATTCAGTGGTGTTTTATGCTTAGAATTTTACATAATCACTATGGTAATACTGTAATGATTTCTTTGTTTCTGTTTTTTTTTTTAATTGAATGTCTTACAGAATAGGGCTGTCTCCAACATGCCTTCATCCAGCACAGATGGTGAGTTTGTCATGAATCACTTTTCCAATTTAGGTGTGATCGAGACGTCATAAGCCTTCTCTCTCCTTACGTACTGTAAAATTGCGCTCCCTCTGTCTTCTGTGCTGGCTGGATAATCATGCCTCCATGGTGGGGTGGGTGAGGGCTCTTATAAGGACTTAACTCCAACGCGACCCTGTCTGATCAGTTCCCTCAGTCTCTGCCCCTGCCTTAAGCAACACCACAGCTGTTGGTTGTTGACCTTTTACAACCCAAGTTATCAAATCCTAGAGATTATATATAACATTTTAGACTGCTGTGCTGACCTAGTCGTAGCAAAGAAATGGTTTTCTTAGAGTGTCTGACAAGCCAGAAATTTCACCACATAATGAGCACTCTGTATACTTTTCATTACAAATCTGAAATGCTTCAGAAACATATCAAGCAGGGCAGGTTTAGAATGTACAATGTAATAGTTATGTATATAGTCTAGTACAATGCGAGTACTAGGAAGAACAATGAGGCCAACACAGGTGTGGCTGTTTACATTTCTGGGTCTAACCAAATAAATGAATTTGCAAGCTAGCAAGCAAATCTCACTGTAGCTCAGAAATGTATGCCAAGCAATGAGAGCTCTAGATGCACTCCGATAGTATAGACACACCATGTGATTGGACCCAGTTTAGAACTAGAGCTGCTTGAGAACTGAAGTGAAACCAAAAAGCAATTTCCTGTGGCTATTTTGCTTATGCCGTCTTTAGCAGATAGTGTGAAGATGCAAACGCTTCTCGAAATGTGCTGTGTACCCTGGTGCATGAGGAAAGATGTGGTAATAATATTAAAATCCACCCACAGTATCTGATGCATCTGGTGTTTCCAAAATTATTAGTCTCCACTTCCCGATACATGATTGGGTAAGAGGTCACTAAAAGCAACACACAACAAGGACAAACTGCGTCATCAATCTCATTTCCATTTTTTTCTTTCTCAGGTCCTGAGAACATCGCTATTGCTCTTTATGACTATGAGGCCATCCATGAAGGAGACCTTGGCTTCAAGAAAGGAGACAAACTCAAGATCATTGAGGAGTGAGTTTTTTTAATCTCAGTGACTAACAGGTACTAATCTGGCACAGCACAGGACTGCCATTTTTCCTTAATCACAAACCTCTCAAACCCACTTTAGATCAGGTGAATGGTGGAAAGCCAGGTCCATCGCCAGTGGCCAGGAGGGCTTCATCCCTAGCAACTACGTGGCCAAAGACACCCTGGAGACTGAAGAGTGAGTATACAAGATATTTAGCACATCCACATGCTTTTGGCCAGTGCAAAGAAAAATAGTGATGATGCTCTTTATTTACATACAGTATGACTCAGTATTTAATCAGGGTACCTGAATTGTGAAGACAGAAGAAAATCTCACAATGGAAAAAGACATTTATTAAAAAAAAGCTATTCTAAAAATGGACAGCCGCAGAGAGTGAATGCAGAAGTGAGATACTGATGACTGTTAACATGACCTCCATTTTGTGGCTTCACCTGGTATGACCTTAAGGGCCATTCACACCTGGCACAATATCCATAAACATAACTATAGCTACAACAGCATCAGGATCCATCTTGACCAACAACAAAGAAAGCTTCTCATATGGATAAGAGTGATATCACAAATCCACTGGATCCTGATTGGCTGTCTGATAATTATGTTTTTTAATGTATTGTTCTGAAGTTGATCCGCAACACATTGGAGCTATTTAGTTTGAATGTTGTCATTCGATGCTTCAAACAGCTGTTTTTGTCATTGTACTGATTGTGACAGTCATTATACCGGGTGTAAACAACCCTGTCCTCCTATTTCCTGCAGGTGGTTCTTTAAGGGTGTGAGTAGGAAAGATGCAGAGAGGCAGCTTCTGGCCTCAGGGAACAAAACTGGTTCATTCATGATTCGAGACAGTGAGACTACCAAAGGTAAGAGAACTGGAGGCCCAATCCTCCAAAAACTGTGGGGTGGATGAATGGAGTACACCTAGAGAGATGTGCTTAAGAGGATATGTTTCATAATGTGAGCCCTTTTTTGAGTGTCAATATATCTGATTGAAATGCACTCAATGTACAACATAGAGATGTTTTTGAGAGAGTGGGTATGTGTGTGAGAGAGGTAAAGTTATTTTCAAAGCCAAAGTAGACAGAGCCAAAGATTCTATAGCAGAACGCTCTAGAATCTTTGGACATAGCTGACCAATGACTGTACAGTCATTGGAGCTGACCAATAGAATATTCAGTTTGATAATATGGATTCATGACATGGAACTTAAGCCTTGAAATGTTGAAGTGAAATGTTGAATTCATTCTGAAATCTGGATTCTGAAGGTACAACTATTGGTGGTATAATGTATGACTGAAAAAGATATGTAAAGATATATTCTATGAAAGAGAACAGTTCTAGAAGAAGTTTAGCAATTGGTAATTTCATTCTTCTGGCCAAAGCATGCATATGACATGGTGATCTGTTGCATGGCTAGTACACTTAACATTATGAGACCAAACTTGCATTGGAGCCATTGATTGGATGTAGAACCTCAGCAGAAATGTATTAGCATGTAAAAATCTAGCTGTTAAGAAGAGCATTGGGTTGCTGAGAGAGAGGGTCTATAAATGTATTCACTTGTGCAAGCAAGTGACTGCACATTTAGGTACAATGACATCTCACTGAAATATCCCAGAGACAGTCACAGTCAGGGTTGAAAAACAACCACTAGGCTAAAATGCAATTACAACAGACCATTAAATTATGTGGATGGGTAGTGCATGAGTCTGTGAGGATGTTTGTGTATGAATAACTGGACCAACCCAAATGCAACCTTTTTCCTTGTTAGCCTGTGGCCAAGCCTTGAAAAGGAACATTTCATGGTAAGCAATAGGAAGCATAATATTTATATCAGATAGATAATTCAACCAATGATTGTTAGCACACACATGTGTTTTAACAGTGTCCTCTTGAAGAGAGTGTCACCTTGTCTTGGTAGAATACTTAATATAGTTTTGGACAACTGTCTGGGCAGAATAGTCTGTTTTTTACAGCTAAGCTCATTCCCCAAGACAAGAAAATCAAGAAATTGATCAAGTTGCTTATTAAAAGACAAGGCAATTATTACAACACACAATAATGTGATAATTGTCAACTTCAGGGAAATTTTGAAAAGTACTATTTTAAACAGGATATGTTCTTCTTGAAGTCTTTTCTTTGTCTGACAGTGTATAGGTAGGCCTAGTCATGTTGTCTTCAATTTATGCTCTGACGTATAGCCATTTGGTCTGATGGTTTTTGTGAGAATATCCTTGTGGTCATATTACACCAGTGTCTGTTTGTGGTGTCTCAGTTCATTAATAGCAATGTGCTGTACTGTGGTGAAAGATGTTGTTCATTCTCATCAGTGTATGATGTAATGTAGGTCCCCAGTGGTCACCTATGGAGATTTGCTATGTGGGAGTCCTGATCTGACTGTTTGTGTAGAGAGGGGGATTTTGCTGTATTTCAGTGCTGTCAAACAATCTGATGCTTGTTGGGAATTCTGCTGTGAAATTGACCTTCACTCATAACAGAAAAGAATGTATCACTGAAGCGTGCAGGTGGTTTAAATTTAAGCTTTAACCGAAAAGAAAGACTTGCCTGTGGTTGTCTCAGTGTCTTCCTCAGTGTTGGCCCAATCTGATGTCTGTGTTTTTCTGTTCTGCAGGCAGCTACTCTCTGTCTGTGAGGGACAGCGATGGCCCGTCCGACACAGTCAAGCATTACAAGATCCGCACCTTGGACAATGGCGGCTTCTACATCTCCCCACGCATTACTTTCAGCACCCTACAAGAGCTTGTTAGTCACTATAAAAGTGAGTCAGATATTATCCCCCCACACACACACCCACAGCCACACCCAAGTGTGCAATTGGAACAGTGCCCAAGCACATGAGCATACCTGCATGCAAATACCATAATGACACATTACACTGGCATCTCTGGCATGTCCTTTTATTCTACTAAACTGTGGCATGAACTAGTGGACTGTTGAGCACAATGTCAAACAGCTGCTGTTTATGCATCTGTGTTCCAGAGCAGAGTGATGGCTTGTGCCAGTCCCTCACCAACCCCTGCATCAGCCCCAAGCCCCAGAAACCCTGGGAGAAGGACGCCTGGGAGATCCCACGCGAGTCACTCAAACTGGATAGGAGGCTGGGCGCAGGGCAGTTTGGAGAAGTCTGGATGGGTAAGCCATTAATCACTCAACTCACCAAGCCCAGTTAGCTCAGCCAAGTATGTAGACTGAATTTGTTTGCCCAAAACCACTCATGATTTTTCATACAAGCATGTATGAACAGTGTGGGTTTGAAGACACAGCTTATAGATTCTTTCCCACGGGTTTCACCATCATATCATACATCATATTAATGACATTCAACTTGTTTCTGGTCTATACAGAAACTTACAGAAGGGAGGCTAGGAAACCTGAAACACTTGCGTGACCCCTGCTATTACTCAGACCTTAGAAACAATGCCCACTGTGCTCAATGAGTCCTGAACATGATTGTGTATATTTCCCTGGTTGGCTACTGTTTCCTAACCTAAACATTAATGCTGTGGCTGCCTGCCTCCTTCCTACAGCAACATACAACAAGCACACCAAGGTGGCAGTAAAGACCATGAAGCCTGGTAGCATGTCGGTGGAGGCCTTTCTCATGGAGGCCAACCTTATGAAATCGTTGCAGCATGACAAGCTGGTACGACTCCATGCCGTGGTCACCAAGGAGGAGCCCATCTACATTATCACAGAGTACATGGATAAAGGTCAGTGTAGGAGTGTGTGTGTTTGTTTATGAAACAGAACGTATTTTTTTCTATTTGCATTGTTTAAGCATTAGTAGGAGAAGTTGCATTAAATAGTATTTTTATTTTTCTGTTGTTTGCATAATTTATTTCGTGTTGTGACAGAGTGACAGACTGAGAAAGAGGAAGAATTTGAACTGAGAATTGAGCAATTCGATGTTCATGCATTATGTAATACAATTGTTTTCACCTGTATGTGGGTACCTGCACATTTTTGTATACAGGCAGTTTACTGGACTTCCTCAAGAGCGATGAAGGAAATCGAGTCCAACTTCCAAAACTCATCGACTTCTCTGCTCAAGTAGGTTTATCTGCCATTATTACTCTGTATGGGAACATATGAACATAAGCACTGTGCATCTGTGCCTCTGAGCTCTGTGTGCAGTGCTGCTGTGTGCTTTCATAACCAAAACTATAGCATCTGAAGGTATTATTAATTATTTTGATTTCAATATTCAAACAATAATTTGTTGTCAGTGAATTTTGTTCGCTAAGGGCGTGGCCCTCATCATTTACATAATTGTCTGCCCCACATATTTACAAGATAGATAGGGAGAGAGTTCTTGTTGAACTTGTTAAACTTTTAATGTGCTACTGTGCTCAAAAAAGAGGATGTCAGCAAAAAGAAGAACTTGTATAGACTTTCTGTGAAAAGATACAGGATGTAGCTATATCATGCCACTGTTGCAATGCCAAATTATCATCAATTCTGCAATAAAGTCAGAAAGTGTACATGTAGAGATACAGTGACAGCGAGGAAGTGTTTAAAACAGAAAGACAGTGGGAGAGAGGCACAGAGAGACAGAGAGAGAGACAGAGTGGGGGAAGGTTAGCTCTGCCTTTTGTTTGAGAGGGAAAAAGGAAGAGGGAGTCACGGACTGTTCTGATCAGAATCTGCCCTGCAGGACAATCCTGTGAAGATATGCTAATTAGACTTATCTGCCCTGTGAAGTCTCCTTTCAATCACACAGACCTACACGCATAGACACATACCCAACACACTCGCCCACACACACACACACACACACACACACTGAGTCAGTGATACACACATTATTCACATCATGTATAATTTTTCATTTTTCTATTATTGTTACATTAACACTAAGCAGACAGTGTATGTATCCCATTGCTATGCATACATAAGCCAAAAGCGCTCTGTTTAATAAAACTCACAGATCATCACTGCCCCCACCTGATGAAATCATGCTACTGCATCCTCTGGATGCGCAGGGATTCTCCTCACACAATAATAATTTTGTGTGTAAGTCTGTGTGTAGTCTATAGCTGTTTTTAAACAGTAGCTGTATAGCTACATAGCTTGTTCTTGATTTGAATTCATGAGCAGAAGTAGTTTTTTTTTCTTTTATCAATAAATTTGAATACAAAGCACTAATATTTTACAATCATGCGTAATAAGCTATGCCACTACTAATGATCATTTCCTCTTATTAGATTGCTGAGGGCATGGCTTACATTGAGAGGATGAACTACATCCATAGAGATCTCCGTGCAGCCAACATCCTGGTCTCAAAGACACTGGTGTGCAAGATTGCTGACTTTGGTCTGGCTCGTATTATAGAGGACAACGAGTACACTGCTAGGGAAGGTGAGCATGTTACACTGGAGAGTCAAGAGTTACCAGAGGCAGAAAATTCTTTCAGTGAAATTTTGCTCATTTGTGCTTACAAGGCATAGACAGTTTTTAATTGTTTACTTAGGCCACAAATAGATATGTAGTCTAAAGAAACAGGAACAACATTATTATTTGCAGAAAATTCTGCTGTGGATAAAGATTAGTTGTTGCTGTATAGCAGATTTTGATAATTGTGAAATATACTGTATAAATATGAATATGAATTGTCTGTAATGTTTGTGTGCATGCATATGACTGATCTTAAATTTAAATTTGAATGTTGTAACTTGCTGGTGCTTTTGCTTTGCTTTGATACAGGTGCTAAGTTCCCTATCAAGTGGACTGCACCAGAGGCCATCAACTATGGCTCATTCACCATCAAATCAGATGTCTGGTCTTTTGGCATCCTGCTTATGGAGATCATAAGCTACGGACGCACCCCTTACCCAGGTAAATAGTACTAGTGCAATGGGTGAGTGGTTAAGTGGATAAACAGTTCCCTTTGGTGTCAGTTTGAACCTTAACTACCTTAGCTTGACAACCATGCATTTTCTCCACCAACTGAAATTAAATGTTTCTGCCATGAAATGCAGGCATGACTAACCCGGAAGTGATCCGCTCCCTGGAGAGAGGTTACCGTATGCAGCGCCCAGACTCATGTCCACAAGAGCTGTACGACATCATGCTTGAGTGCTGGAAGAACAAGCCAGAGGACAGACCCACCTTTGAATACCTGCAAAGTGTGCTGGAGGACTTCTACACAGCCACGGAGAGCCAGTACCAGCAACAGCCATGATGAGCTGTGAATCATGTGGTCTCTTACCTAGCGACAATCCCATTACCTGGATATACATGCGAGCACACACACTCACTCTCACTCACTCACATACAGGCACATGTAAATGTGAAATACACATGTACATCAAACTCACATAAGCAAATCAGAAATATACATTTTTATGTACATAAATAATGAGGGTACCAGTAGTCTATCATGCTCAGTGTGTAATCTCTTTCAGAGTGCCTTTCATAAGATAAACTTTCTAATTTCTGGTTTTGTTGCATTTTATTTGCTGTACATTTACCAGGATGTAGTATCAATTAGAATATTTTATAAACATTTTCCCCTAAATTTAAATAAGAATATATTATAAACAAATAATTTTATACCTTAAAAGTTAAAATAAATAAATAAATGAATAAATAAAAAAATAGAGATGATTTTCTGATTACAACCTATATTAGGTTTTTATTTTTGTTTTTGTTTTGACAGGACGTAAATCTCACACAGACACTGGCACACACTCTATGCACACACACAGAGATACACACACACAGACACAGAGAGAGAAAGAGTTTGTTACTTAAGAGAGTATCTGAGAAGACTGTAATGTACTATATATGTGTATTTTTTTAATCAAACTATAGATCTACTGTGATTCCTATACCTTTTTTTCCTATGCAGTGAGGTTAAGGAAAAGCTAGTATAGTTAGCTGAAAAGCTATGGTGTGTGAAAGGGGACATAGAATGAATATAAAGAAAAATAGAGTAGATGTGCCTTAAAATAGAATATGTTCTACTTTTATTTATCAGAAATAGACTCAAGTACAATTTTACAAGCTCAATCAAAACACAATATATTTAGGCTGTGTATTGAAATAGTCCTTTTGGCTATATTGCGTCCTCTTTGGCAACCACAGTTGAGCTACAATTGATGTGTGATATGTGACATCACATGTAGGCTTTATTATAATTCACCCATGTTTTAGTGGCTATTTCTAAGTTCAAGATTTTCATACAAAGAAGGGCACAACCATGCCTCATATTTATAATAGCGCTTTGGTCATGCACAGCCTCTCCTAATTCATCAAAGCCAAGGCAAAAATAGTTTTCCATTCTATGTCTCCTTTAAATTTATGACTGCTTTTAGTTTTGGAGCTCTTTGTTTTTGATTTGCAGTGAGTTGGGCATAGTGACCTTTAAAGCCTTAGTGATGTACATTTAAATGTATTTATTTCATAACAGTGTCTCTCTGCCTTAGGTTATGTTAACAAATTTATTTTACAATCATTACATGGATATTTATCTCAGGGGTGATCAGGGTGTTGCTTATCATATTTTATTTGTTCTTATTTCTGTTTTCATTTTATTGATTTATCTGGTAAAATGTGAGAACTCAATAAAGTCTTAAAAACTAAATAAATGGTTTCAAACTATCTTCTTGCATCTCAGTTTTGATGTTTTACATTAAATATCATGAAAATAACTAAAATAAAACAAAACAAACAAAAAAAGTAATCACTTTTTCTGTTTTCTCCAACAAACTAATTTATTTGGGCTTTCCTTCAGCAAAGTGATGAAATAATGGTCTACTCGTTATAAATCTAGGCCTATATCTTGGCTCAACATTTTCTATCCAAAACATTTTAAAGGGCTGCTGTTCTATTATAAATAATCCATCTTAAATCCTGTCTGAAGTGCTGCATATGTCTGCAGTAGGCTAGCATATTTTCTTGTCAGTAGACTAAGGTTTGATAGAGTGTCAACTGCCAAACTCAAGAGGGTCTTATATTTGTTTGGCTGGTTCCCAGGCTTAAATATAGCCAGACCAATTATCTTTGCAGTCTAATCAGTTTGGCTGTGACTATTTCACAGTAAATTACAAATGTAGGATTGTTTGGACGTGATATTCAGTATTGACATTTAACCCTGCTGTTGTGTTCTGGTCAAATTTATATATTTTCAAAAATGAAGTTAATTTACTGTACTATTCGTAGGCTTAGGGTTCCACTGACTGGGCTTTGCAGACCAATCAGCGAACAGAGGGAGGGCTAATGCGAAGACGAGCTCAAATGGTGCGTTCTGGCGCGTAACATACATCATGACCAAGCAGTAGCTTGGTTGAAGCAGAAAGCATCCACCCACCAGGAAGCAAACGTACCCCACTGGATAGGCCTCTGACGCTTTGCAAAAAGTGAAACAACATGAAAGCATTTGATCCATCAGGTTAACATGACATCTGCATCTGAACACGTAAACAAATCTTGTTCATTTTCAAAAAAATAATTTGATTAAATTTTGTTACACCTGTAGCCTAGTGTTCCCAGCCAAAAATGACTTAACCTTGACAAAATTAATGGGTGATACCAGCAGTCTTACTAGGGGTGCGTTTCCCAAAACCATACTTGCTAACCACTTAGCAACTTAGTTGGCTGGCAATGGGCAAGTGCATTGAAACCAACAAATTAGCTAACTTAGTTGGCAACTAGGGTTTTGGGAAACGCGCACCAGATGGACAATGTAAGTGTGTTTGTGTTTATTTACACAAACGTTAACACATCCCTTAAGGCTTACTCCTTCTCTTTGCTTATAGTGACAGCCTCTAGTTTATTTCCAATAGACTTTTTTAATATTCAAGAGGGCATACATTAATTCAAAAGCTTATCATCAAATGATAATAGCCTTCATAGGCCTAATATCACAATATATAATAATCCGGCAGAGTATAGTAGTAACCAAGAAACAACAGAGGGTTAAACTCTTGCGGGGATTTTTTATTATTATTTATTTAGCCTATGAACCTTTTTTCCAATCTAAATGAAGATAGATTATGGACTCAGGGTTGGCCTGAAAGGTTGAAACAATTTATCTGCCATCTTTCTATTCTCTCTGTGTGTGATTTAATCAATCCAATAGGCTATCCTATTATATCTAAACATTTTTCCACGTTTATTCTACTGTTCCTTTAGTCATCTACCTACAGGACAAGACAAACCAACTTGCCAATTTCCTGTGACGTTTCGAATGACACGTGTATTCAAGATGGCGGCGGCGATGGTAAGTGTAAACGGAAAATCATCTCTCTTAAGTTTGTTTAAATGTCCTTTCTGTTTGTCGTATAAGTTGGCGTGATTCACATACATCATTGGGTTCAAAAAACACAGATAGTATCCATCTCTTGAAGAGATAGGCAAGTTCTGGCTCAAGTGTGTGTTGTCGTTTGTGGCAAAGCTAGAGACATAATCAGCTAGCTAACTGTTAGCAGCGGATGCTAGACGAACAACTAGCTAGCTAATTAGTGGTATAGTAAGAAATCATTTACTTGACAGACGTTTGTAGTTACTGGTCGTACAATTATGTATAATACAGTAGTGCTTTGAGATTATTCGTCTCGTGAATACCTGCTATTTTGTTGTTTGGGTACTGTGATTTATTGTCGTTTCTGCAGTTTCGATAGCTAGGATGCAGTGTTACAGGCTAACTTGTAGTGAGCCTCAGTTGAATTGTGAAGCTAGCCATAGGAAGCCAACTGTGTAAACATTATCGAGCTCATTAGGGCCTTGTTAACTGCAGCGTTGTTACTGTGGTTTGCCTCCGCTACTGACGACTGGCTTCTCTGTTTATGTGGGAACATTGACAGTAGCATTGCAGTACAGCTGTAGCTAGCGTTAATAGGCTAGATTTCCGGGTTAAGGTAAGTTGTATGAACTCTTAGGCTATGGTTAGCTACCTTGTAACAGGTAACACATAGACCTTGTAAGGATAATAGTTGTGAGTGAGTGGTTGATAGAAGCTGTAAGAGAGATGCACATCTTGGGACTAAGAGTGTCAAACTTAACTATTTAAAGCAACACTATGGAGTTTTAGTGCAAAACTACTGGACTAGTTAAGTTACCTAAAACACACAACATCTTCCAAACACGTCCCAGACACTAATTGACACTGTTCGACTTGTATTGTTGGCAGGATAACTGTTTTTTTTTTTCATACTAGGCAGCATCATCAGACTATTGCCCAGTCAGCCAGCCAAAGTCAAAGCTACCCATACTAACTCACGTTTGTAGTTAATGTAGTCAGCACTGTCATCCTGTGAAATTTGTTCTCTTTTCATTTCTGTGGTGGTTTCCACCTCATACCTATAAAAGCAGAGTACATATTTGATGACTGATGGGAATAGGAGATGCGTTTATCTGAATAGGCTACTCCTTGATTCCGTGAGGAAAATTTGGTCTCTGCATTTATCCCATCCATGAATTAGTAAAGCAAAGTGAGATGAGGCACACACAAGGTGAGGTAAGGTGAAGTGAGGTGAAGCACTTAGGTACCTTGCTCCTGGGTACCGTCTCCATGGATGTGGGTATGGGAGAGCAATGTTCCACTGGTCTGGGATCTAACCCCTCTTCGGTCACAAGTCTGAGGCCCTAACCAGTAGGTCACGACTGTGACCTTACCTTTGACTTGAAGATGATGCCAAAACTATTTACATCATAATGGGAAACTTCTTATAGTGTCACATAGTGAAATGTAATTTGAATAGAATTGCATAATCACTTCAACATTTCTATTTACTCACTCACTCTCGGTCATGCCTTAAAGTTGCTTGGAAGAATAATGTATTCAACTTTACTGATTGTGAATTAGTGAGTCTTCTCTCTGGTAGAGTTGATGTCTTGTAAGTGATTAAGTTAGTTAAATAATTTCCTAGTCGACCTGAAAAAGAGTGCTGCTGTTAGGTACGCAGTTGGCACATCGGAATTCAAGCACTTTGTTCTTTAGATCGTAATTTGTCTAGTCTCCTTCATTCAGAATGAGAAACTAAAATTGTATTGCAAACTGTTTGTCTCCAATCTTTATTAAAGAAATGCTCTATAAAATCCCAAATCACATAGTCCACTGTATTCATTGTGTGAATGATACTCAAATGATGCTTGATGCTCTTGACAGTGTCAGTGTGTTCAATTGTGATGATATTTCGCAGGAGACGTGGATGTTTGTGGTGCTGACCTTGCTACCTATAGCCAGGTCATTCTATGTGCCAGGAGTTGCTCCCATGAACTTTCACCAGAACAGTCCAGTAGATATTAAGGTGAGGCATGCTGATCAGGAGCTCCTCCATACATACTTGTTTGTATAAAGATTACTGCCATTGCAAGAGTTAAAGGGGTTTAAAGGTTAAGTTTTTTTTTGTTTTTTTTGTTTTTGCATATGGTTGTAATGGTGTTTGTCAGTGAGTACCAACAATACAGGCTTATTGTTCTTTTTTAGCAGGGGAAAGTTCCATTTGTGTGGTCAGTCATCAGGATGATGATGATCATGTTACGGAATAAGTCTTTAGAGACTTTGCTATCAATCCATTTGATCAGCAGATACAGACACTGACAGAGTACAGTGGCAGTTGATCAATCTCACTGCCATTCTCCTTGTCTCACCCGCAGGCTGTGAAGCTGACCAGTTCCCGCACGCAGCTCCCTTATGAGTATTACTCCCTCCCTTTCTGCCGGCCAGATGTTGTGGTCTACAAAGGAGAAAACCTTGGTAAATCTACCCTCTTATAAGCTGTAGGATGATTGTCTTTACTAATTTGTGTTCGTCCATGTTGTCTGTTGTATCAAAGGTACCTAAGTGCTAAGTACTTTGTAGTGGTTTATCCCTCTGGTAACAAAAAAAAATAATAGGCTCTAATTGGCTTGAAGGAGCTTGGAGTTCTCTATATTAGGACACATTTAGATCTGGTTAAAAAAGTTGAATTACTGTTGCATATAGTCCTTGAGCCAGACCCCAAATTTGACCCGTTGGTACCACTCAAGGACAGTGTCAGGTTTTTTGGCAAGGTGTTCCACCCTAGAGTTAGAAAATGTGATGGCATTGCATTCACAGTAGCTTTTTGTGTTTTATCAACATTTTTATGTCCATTATAAGCACATGAAGGGTTTTATTAAAGGCAAATTGGGTAAAAATGTGACTGATGCCCCCACAAAACAACCTAAACTGACTAAATTAACCTATATATTTTCTAGAAGCCTACATTCTATAGATGTGATTTTATATGCACTGAGTCAAGTCACAACTTCTTCTACTCATGGACAGTGCATAGCCCTCTATAGTATTTGCATTGTATTGAAATATATGATTTTCAATGTACACTCATGGGACTTTAATAGTTAGTGCACCCAACATTGTCCATGTTAGCATTCAATTCATATTCTGCATAGTTAAGACTTTTCACATAAAAATTGTTTGGCTGGTAGAGGTGTACTGTAAACCCCCATGGCCTAAAATCTATGCAAATCATTGCGTATTTCAGCTGATAATGGCTCACCTACATGTTTGTACAAAGTACAAAAATGCATTGCCTTAATGTAAATCAGCAGGGAAGTTTGTGATTTTTACTCCATTCACCAATAACATTTCATTTTCAGATAGCAATCTTGTTGCTATGACACCGTATCTTGCTAAACATGCTAAACATCTTGCTATGACTGGCAGCTAAGCATTGACCCATTGTTGAAGAAATCACAAGCTCAAAAGCTTGACTATTTTTAACTTTGAGTGCCTTGCATTTTTAGGCTCCTCACTCATATTCAACGCAAGGCACATAGCAACGGTCATGTTGCATCATTCAATAGAGAAAGAATTGGCATAGAGGTAAAAAAAAAGTGTGTCAGTCTGAATGTCCCCTTATGGATCTTTGATCATTTAAATTGTATCAAATTGTTCATTATCTGGGCGATTTATTATCATATCATTATCACTGCACAAAAAAAAACTGCACAGGCCATTCCCTCTCCATGTTGGGGTGGGGATTGGTACTAAAGCTATGCTGAAGTAGGATGTACACCTACTGTCTTGACATGAGCTCCTTCTGTTCCCTCTGAATAGGGGAGGTCCTGCGAGGCGACCGCATTGTGAATACGCGCTACACGGTACTCATGAACCAGGACCTCAAGTGTCAGCTTGTGTGCGGGAAGCCAAACGAGCCCAAGAAGCTGAGCGTGGAGGAGAGCAAACTGGTGGCCGAGCGCATCCAGGAAGAGTACTACGTTCACCTGTGAGTGTCTGTCTGTCATTTCTCAATTGCTTCCCTCCTGCCGATTCACCCCGCTTGCAAGAAGCGGTGGTGTGTTTGTATTCACACCAGAATCATCTTCAACGCAATATTGCTGTTTTCAGCTTGGCCTCCTTTTTAGATATCTTCTACCGCTCAAAAGTTTGGGATCACTTGGAAACTTCTTTGTTTCCATGGAAACATGCAGGCCATTAATAGGAAAGGAGT
This sequence comes from Tenualosa thibaudeaui, assembly GCA_027481765.1. Classification (NCBI taxonomy): domain Eukaryota; kingdom Metazoa; phylum Chordata; class Actinopteri; order Clupeiformes; family Clupeidae; genus Tenualosa; species Tenualosa thibaudeaui. Next base: position 18,023,786 of record JAIFZK010000005.1, read on the forward strand.
AAGAAACAAATCAAATGAACAAAGCATGCAGTCCTTGGTAAAAATAGAATTCATGATTTTATTTGAAATGATGGAAGTGTTCTTTAAACTTTGCTTTTTAAACCCTTAGACATTCTAGCTGTAAAACTTCTGGGTAAAAATGCAAATGCATCTGGTTTAATGCTAACTGAATTGGCCCCTAAGCTGACTTTTAATTTCACATGGCCCTATTTAGTCAGAGTAAGCTGGAGGTTTGATTAGTCGGTCTATTGAACTAAATTCTTTCACTCTTGTATCTGTTGCTTTAAAGGCACACCAAAGGCAATGTTTTTAGGTTCATTTGCCAGCTTTGTAGTCATTTGCATGATTAAATGGCTGATCACGGTGTGAATTAATGCTCTCTTGGCCACCTCTAGCATAGATTCCACGGTTATTACACTTGCAGGATGTAAATCGGCAAGGCAGAGGAACTGAATAACTGAAATCGCATTTATTAACGGCTTGTCTGTCAATGTAACGTTACAGAAATTATCACTGGTTCCTATTCTTTGGTTTGCAAATTCACATGAGAATGTACAATGAATGATTTCCTTTCAGTGGTTTCAGCAGTTCACTTTCAGCCCTTCCCCAGTCCTTCAGTCTCAAGTTGACATCAGACATCAGTGCTTTCTGAAAGGTTAAGGCCTAATACCTTAACCAAAAGAGTTGTGACTAGGGCAGAAATTATAACTGAGCAGCCAGTAACATGGATTCAGGGTGCAATAACTCATTGTTTTGCTGGGGGTAAAAGAGGTTGGGTGGGTCCTGAATGACATCAAAAGTTTGAGAACCACAGACTCACCAGGAAGGGTTTCATCATTCACCACCTCTGACTGACCCGTTTCTGTATTGCCAGGATTGCAGATAACCTGCCGGTAGCGACGCGCCTGGAGTACTACCCAAACAGAGAAGCGGGAGGTGAGGAGGACCAGAAGAAAGACTCAGTGAAAGATGTTCAGTTTGAGCATGGCTACAGGCTGGGCTTTACAGAGAACAACAAGGTACAGCAATCTCTTACCTCTACAGTAACTGTGATGTGGGCAAATCTGGTAAAACTAAATGATCATTGCCTCAGTTTTTCTCTTTTTTTTTTTGGCAATTTCATTTTTGTTTTGTTTTTTAATGGATAAGGGTACCAAGTTTGAGCTACCTCCAAACCTTTCATTGTTTGACCTACCTGTTGTTTCTTTTGTTATGTGACCTATTGCTCTGTTTGTTCTATGTCTCCGCCCACCCCGCTGCAGTTCTACTTGCACAACCACCTCTCCTTCATCCTGTACTATCACAGGGAGAAGTTGGAGGGGGAGGTGGAAGACAACTTCAGAGTGGTGCGCTTTGAAGTGATACCCCAGAGCGTGAAGACAGACGGTGAGTGCTCAAAATCATGTACTTTCAGTTAGATTATGTCAAATACACAATTGTATGTCAAATACACAATACAATTTGTTATGCTCTTAATAATTATTATACTTCAGTAGTAGCTGGCATATGAATTGTGTGTAATTACATGTATTAACGCAATGTGCTTTTAATTTATTGGTATTCTGTTGTGTTTCTCTTTTTCTCAGAACTGAAGGCAGATGAGAAGGGAACGTGTGTCCTTCCTGAGGCGAGTGGTTCTGTCCCTCAGGAGATTGACCCAAGCAAGGAGAATAGCGTCCATTTCACCTACTCCGTCCACTGGGAGGTATGAAGCAGTGTAGTGCAGCTCATTGTGACATCATATACCCTCAGCACACGCTTTCTTCCTAGATCCTATTATCTTGTCAGGCCACTTATAGCTGTTTGTAAGGTGTCGTGTAACCTCGTACCCTGCACCACTCCCAGAACCACCACCACAGCCCTGACCACCTGTCAACACATGTGCCATCAGTTTCTCAATATTATCTCAGTTTCATGATGTCAGTGTCAATTTAATTATAAAGCACTTTACAAACAACAGCAGTTGACCAGAGTGTTGTAAACCAAAACAAAAAAGCAAACAAAATCAATAACTCAGAAACAAAGACAAAATACAATATACAAAAAAGAAGAAATAATAAGTAAAACTTATTAAGTGTTAAATTATATTAATAATTTTTGATGGTGGTTGTCACCGGCGACCGGTACTCTCATTTGAAAAGCTTTTCAGGCCAGGTTTTGAGCTGCCAGCTAAAAACACAAAGGACACAAACTGCCAAATTTTTTTCCCACACAGGAGAGTGAGGTGAAATGGGCCTCGCGCTGGGACACATACCTCACCATGAGCGATGTGCAGATCCACTGGTTCTCCATCGTTAACTCAGTTGTGGTGGTCTTCTTCCTGTCTGGTGAGCTATGGGTGTATTGGTACAACAGCAGAGAGATCTCTCCCTAGTCTCCACTGCAGAGGAGAGATGCTTTCAAGCCCACGTTTACCATCACTGACTCTCTCTGCTTCACTCTTACCCCCAGGCATCCTGAGCATGATCATCATCAGGACCCTGAGGAAGGACATTGCAAATTACAACAGAGAGGATGACATTGTAAGCTACTCCTCTACACTCCTTCCACACCTCAAAGCGATTTTATGGACTACTTCCAACCATAGCCCCGTTTCAATCTCATGGTGTACTGGCAGGAGGAAGAAGAATGAGAGAATCTGGCACACCATTGACTGAATAGCGAATCAGCACGGAATGGAACCATAAGCTCACTTTCAGTGTCATTTCACATAGTGCCACGCACTTAACATTAGCTGCTGGTTCACTATTCAACCCGTTTCAAGTTTTTTTGTTCTTCCTACCGACAGCACTCAGTGAGCAACAGGGCTTTGGGTTGGAAGCACCTCTATCCTTTTAATGCTAGGAGTGTTTTTCATTGATAAGAATTCCATTAAGTAGAGGTTATTATTCCTTAAGCACTTTCTTCTCTCTTGTATATTGACATTTGTCTTAAATGTCCTTTACTTTTGTCTTCGGTCATCTCCCACAGGAGGACACCATGGAGGAGTCAGGCTGGAAGAACGTCCACGGTGATGTGTTCCGCCCGCCTCAGTATCCCATGATCCTCAGCTCTCTGCTGGGGTCAGGCATCCAGCTTTTCTGCATGGTGCTCATTGTGATCTGTGAGTTCTATGGTGGGGACGATGAGGTCCTTACTTTTTTTCACATGCATGCAAGAAAGAGAGCCACATAATCTTCAGTATTTAGTAATGCTGGAGCAAAAATCAAATCAAATCAAATTGTTGCTGACGGCCCGCTTGTCATTCTTGTCAACCTCTTTTTTTGGTCATTTGGTCAATTGCTGATTGGATCTTACATCTCTAGTAGAGATGTAACTAGTCTACAGCTCTCAAGGAGTGTGCTCTAACTTCTGTAACATACCCCCCTGGTATTAGCATTTTAGTCACATGAGACATTTTCTTACATATTTCTTGCTAATGCTCATGTGTGTTGTGTGAAAAATAACAGTGTTCTATCAGTGAATTAGTTTTGTTTTCACTTGGGTAACTCAGAGGCTCTACTGTTCTGTGGTTGTGTAGTGTTGTAATGGAATGCCACTCAAGCAGCTCATCTTATTAATTTGGCTTCTGATTAGAGAGGAACCTTGTAGGTTTGTTTTCACTTGTCCTTCCACCTCCTCCATGGAATTATTGCTGTCAGTAAGGATTTGTATGGCTATGATATCTGTGATATAGCCATGTAAAGAGTTCCCCTTTTTAAAATGTGACCTGAAATAATCAGCATGATGATGGGACTAATGTTTGTGCCTTGATCAGTCTGTTTTATTGTTGCTTTATTTGTGTTTTTGTTGAAGTTGTGGCCATGCTGGGGATGCTGTCTCCCTCCAGCCGAGGCGCACTGATGACCACAGCCTGCTTCCTCTTCATGTTTATGGGGTAAGATGCACACAGACACACACACACACACCTCTATCTGCATGGGTATTTATTTGCACCCTTGTCTGGTTTAGTTCTTTAGTCCTGTATGTATGTATAATTCTCCTAATTGTAATTTGTTAAATTAGTAGGATTATAGATTGGATGTGTTCTGTGCAGGTTGTTTGGTGGTTACTTTGCCGGCAGACTGTACCGCACACTGAAGGGCCACCGATGGAAGAAGGGAGCGTTTTGTGTGAGTCTTTACAAATGTCACCCACTCCAGTTCTCCTCCACACACTTCCTCCAGAACTACTCCACTTCTCCATTCAAGGAGACTGCAATTAGAGGAGTGAAATGGTCTTGCACGGAGGGAACCTGTATCATATTACATTAATTTCCCCAAAATAAGCCACACCATGTGTAAACAGCAAAAGACATAATCACTGGATTATGTATTTTGACTAGCAGTTAATGTGGATTCTAGAACTGCACTGTAATGACATGAAGTTAGGTCACTTTTGAAATCCCTGTCTTGGAAAAGTATGCCATTGAAAAATTTGCCACCATTCAAATTCTATGTTATTATGTAAACTACAGGTTCATAGAATGGCAAAAATGTAAAAATCTCTACCTTATTTTTTAAAGGATTTTTCCAGTTTTCCACCTGACTACTTCTCCATGAATTAACGTCTGTTAATTGAATAATTAAAGATATGTAACAAAATCATTAACCTTAAATTAGAAATGTAATACACTTATGGATACAGTATTATGAGTGAAGTATATATGAAATTACCAGTTTGTGAGGAAATCTGCAGCTAGAAATAACATGCTACAAATACGCTTTATCTTCAAGTCTTTTCAAGGCCCTATTTGATGAATATGGACTACTGTTGTCTCTTTACTCAGACGGCCATGCTTTACCCTGGTGTCGTGTTTACCATCTGCTTTGTGCTGAACTGCTTCATTTGGGGAGAGCACTCCTCTGGAGCGGTGAGTTTGCTTTGGATGTACATGCGCCGATATGTCTCAGTTTACTTCTTAATACCCCCATCCTTCAGTGAGTCCAGGTAAATAGATTGATGGATAGGGCATATTAACTCTTAATGTACTGTTAATTGAATTATTTCTTCTCATTTCTACTTTCATATGTACCAGTTTACGTTATTGTATGGATCTCTTCTCTCTGAGTTGTACAGTATATACCGTGAGTCGTATTGTAGTTTGTGGTTTGTAATGTTACATACATTATACATATTTAGAGTTTTACCAAACATCTGTGGTGTCTGGGTGTATTTTTATGGCTGCTGCTCTCCCACAGGTTCCCTTCACCACCATGCTGGCTCTGCTGTGCATGTGGTTTGGCATCTCCATGCCACTCGTCTACCTGGGCTACTACTTTGGCTTCCGCAAGCAGCCCTATGACAACCCGGTTCGCACCAATCAGATCCCACGACAGGTGCCCGAGCAGCGCTGGTACATGAACAAGTTTGTAGGGTAAGTGTCTCACCTGGGTTTGGGAAGAGTAACAAGGAAATGGCGCCCTCTTTCTCTCTGAGCAGGTTCTGTATCAGTGTAACATGATGTGATGAAAAACAATCAAGGAAAAAATTAGTGAATTACAGGCCCTGAATTACAAGTACTCCTCCAGTTAGCTCTCTGCGACTGTACAGTTATTCTCTTTACAACCACCCAGTAGCTGAAAAAGTTAAAGCACTGCAAACATTCACAACATTCATTTTTGGACTCAAACCGTCAGGCTTTGTTGAGTGACCAGGTTTCCAATGTGTACAGCCACCTGATGGCATAATAGCTGATTTGTAAGTGTTTTCTGTCTCTTCACCAACATTTGGAGACATTCGAAATTGAAATTTGATATGCTAAAGATATGCTAATTCATTGTGACCAGTGTATTTAGACATTCTTTAGCCAAGTCTCAGTGTCTGCCCTTACAGACTCACAGACTTTAATGTGCGTTCATGCTAAGTTCGTAAGGGTTTGGGGGTGTCCCACTGGAGAAGCATGAAAACTCAAAAGCACCTTTTGCAACAATGGACCCATTTCACACAGGTGCTATCAATGACATCCAATAAGGATCTGATTCTGCCACACTGAATCAAAAAATGGCTGGTGTGAAATTGCATGAAACAGAAATGTGTTTGCAACGAGAATTTAGTGTTGGTAGTTGAGTGAATTGTCACAGTTGGTGTCCCAGTCATGTAAACAGCAAGGTGAGCACACAGCCTTGCAAACTCATTCACTTTACAGTGCGAGTTAGTTAAGTCCGTGATGGGACAGGGCTTTGTATCAGTATGTTTCTCAGTCCAATTTTATTAGCATGTATTCAGAAATGCCTATTAATTGGAATCTGTGGACAATTGATTGTGGAAAATGTACTTGTAACATTGTACAGGTACAGGCACTAAGTTTCCCAGTCATATTTTATTCAGCATTATTAGTATTTAGGATGGCATTAGCCTGTGGATAATTGAGAAGACTGATCACCCCATGAGCTGTTGGCACAGTGATGTCACCTATCCTCTGATAGTCTCCTGTTATTTACTAGCGTTATTGCTTCTTAATCCACCCTGCCCACAGGCACTGACACGATTGCGCCGACTACAGTTGTACCCATGTGCACCGGCGCTGAAATTGTAAAATCGTAATTGAAGCGGCAGTGGTAGCAGAGTTTGACACTGGTGTGTAGGCTTGTATTGAAAACAATGGAATCTAAACTAATGTTCCAAACGGAGTGCACCGCCCTATTGTTGGCATGCAGAGGCCTTAAGGGCTCTTTGAGTTGAGTATCAATCCTCCTTTAGATAAAAATCGACCACCAAATGCATAAACGTAAATGCAAATGTAAATATGTGCTTGTTCCCCTATAGGATCCTAATGGCTGGAATCCTGCCATTTGGAGCCATGTTCATCGAGCTATTCTTCATCTTCAGTGTAAGTCACCCCATCACCTCACCTCACCTCCTCTCCCTGTAATGAGGACTGGCGCTGGTGTGTGCTGTAGGTGCATGATGTGTTCATCATGTGTGGTTGTATCCTAACCCGTATCTGTCCTCCCACTCTTGCAGGCCATTTGGGAGAATCAATTCTATTACCTGTTTGGGTTCCTCTTCCTAGTCTTCATAATCCTGGTGGTGTCTTGCTCCCAGATCAGTATAGTCATGGTCTACTTTCAGCTGTGTGCTGAGGTGAGGCAGCCGTGTGTGTGTGTGTGTGTGTGTGTGTGTGTTCTGTAAGTGTGCTTCTCGTTTTCTTGGTCTTGAATGTCACTGAAGGTTTCCTTCACCTAAAGATTGTGTGTGTGTGTGTGTTAGGTTTGCACAAATAAATATCTTCACACAGATATATTTACTGTTGCTCTTTAACACTCTGTGGTGTAAGTTCAGACCTCTCATAAAGCAGCTTCCGAGCTTTGCCACTGAAAAGCACTCGCCCTGACCCTCCTTTGTGTTAGCTCGTAACTGATAACTGCTCATAATCTCGGACGTGTGTGTGTGTGTGTGTCTGCAGGACTACCGGTGGTGGTGGAGGACCTTCCTAGTGTCGGGAGGATCTGCCTTCTATGTGCTGGTCTATGCTGTCTTCTATTTTGTCAATAAGGTAGGCAGCCAGAGATGGCTATTCACACAGTAAACAGTTGACTGTTGCTCACCACATCGAGTAGTTGTAGGAGACGATTGACGCACACAAAGTTTTTGACGCACACAAAGTTTTTGACAGGTAGTACACTTGCGTTGTTAGAGTTCCGTTCTAAATTGCTGTTGTGTAGTAGGTTGCTAATCACACACACACACACACACACACTCCTTCACATACTATTGAGGTTGTCTCTATTTTGACACAAGGCCACAAGGCAGGATTTATCTGTTATATCTACACTATGTGTTTACACTAGTGCGCTGCCTCTTGGGGCAAAACTGTTTCCAAAAGCCTCTTTCCAAAGGCCCACAAATATCAGTAGTTGTGTGCAGATCCCACAAATCCCACTGTGAAATCCCAATGAGAAAATAAAAGCGTCAAAGCACAAACCCTCCTTGTCCTGTCAGTGGACCCCTAACATAAAACAGAAAATGCCCTTAAGACCTTTACAAGTGGTTCTCTTTGATCCCTGAAATGATGCTTTCAACATATTTGCTAGAGGACAGGAAATAAAAGCATTAGAATTTGACTGTATGCAGGGACACAACAGCAGCATACAAAACCCTTTGGCATATATAGCTTGGAGCACTGCCTGTTCTCTCCCTAATGATTGTCTGATTGACTGCTTGCCAGTACATACTGTACTGTTTTTAATGAGATTTAGCATTATGTGAGTGTTGTTCAGAGGGTTGTTAATTGATTGAACAGAACCATATGTGTCTGTAGGGCCTGAGTCGGTATTTAATGATCTTTTTCTCCAGAGTGAAATTTGTGAGTGTGTGTGTGTGTGTGTGTGTGTGAGAGAGAGTGAAAGAGGGGGCAAGCAAGCCCACTTGTCTCCAAACTGATTAACATCGACGGCAGTCCTACTTTATTTTGTCATGACCTCTGAGTATGTTTCTGTTTGGCTGTCCGCATTCATACTGAAATGGAATAGTGGTTGCTTTGAACAGCGTTGTGATTTTAGGTGCATTTTGTAAATACTGTTTGAAGAACTGGATTAAATGTATTATGTCACGTGATAAACTAACGTCATCTTAATTGTTTTGGCCCTCAAACTCTAATTGGGTTTTTTTTTATGTTGTCTCTCTCTCTCTCCCCTCCTCCATCATAGCTGGACATAGTGGAGTTCATTCCTTCCCTGCTGTATTTTGGCTACACCGCCCTGATGGTGTTGTCCTTCTGGCTGCTAACGGGTACAATCGGCTTCTACGCCGCATACATGTTCATCCGCAAGATCTATGCCGCCGTCAAGATCGACTGAGCTGCTTCTTTCTTTGACACTTGCCCCTGGTTTGGTTATAGCCTTTTTTGTATGTTTTTTTTTTTTTTTTTTTGGTCCATTTTATTTTACTACAATGTTTTTTTTTTGTTTGTTTGTTTATTGTTAAACGAGCACTGATGTGTATGCAGACAGAACACAAAGTGGATTTGTGGAAACAGCTCCCCCTGTAGTTCAGAGGAGACAACAGACTAGTGTGGATTGTGCACAAGGTTCAGAAATCCTCACTGTCTGTTCATTTTACCCTCTGCCTGTCTGTCTCTCTCTCTCTCACTGACCTGCTCCCAATCTCCTCCCCTTTGGCACAGAGAAAATGGTATTTTGGCTGGACTGTTTTTTTTTTTCTTTTCTCCTTTGGTTTGGTTGAGTTATTCTTGACTTAATCTTGTCTCTACATTTACACAAACAGTGGGCCAAAGTGTAAATTGACTGTCTTGATAATTTTTTTTTAATCTGTTTGCTCAAAAGAGGCATGGACTTGGACTCTAGGGTATGGGGGACTTCTTTGGAGTTGGGCATATTGTATATCATTTTACAAGTAATTGTTTGTTTTAATATATCTATTTAATTTGTACCTTTGCTATGTTGCAGTTGGCCTTTGGTCATGTGTGGTCAAGAATGTGATGCTGTTGATGAAAATAATGCGATGGTGAGATTGGCCTGGTAGAAGATCATGGAGCAGTAATGGACGTGTGTGTTTGTGTGTGTGTGTGTGTGTGTGTGTGTTTACCAACCATGGCTTTACTACTCTGTCATGGTTGCAGTATGACATGATCCGGCTCTTTACCAGAGAGCATGGGTGATTTGGGTTGGGGTCAGGATAGAAGGGGGCTGGGTGGGGGTGTGACCATGTGTATGGACATGTTGATTAAGTCGTGAATAAGTTGTGAATATTAACATATGGTAGTTAAGGACAGAAGAACAGAGGTGCTAGACACTGACACTCATGTGTTAAATACCTTTGTCTTCATGAATATAGAAATGTTTGTTTTGTCAAGACACACAGTTACTATACAGATTAGTTACTGTTGATACTAAGATCATGTATACATTTGTAAACACGCCTTGGGTTGAGGTTCTTTTATAAAGACCAGAATAATCCTCTGGAGTGTAGCTGGTGGTTGGTGTTTAATCAGCTGGGGCAGTTGTGTGAAAAACTGATGACCAAGCAACATATCAGCACACCTGTAGATGTTCTAAAGTTCGGCGAGCGATGAAAAGAAGTTGGCAGGGGCGCTACAGTTATGCTAATGTACTTCTATAAATTCACCCTTTGATCAGTGGGACTTTCCTACTATGCATGAGAAGAGATGTTCAAGATGAGTGATATTTTTTGCTCTGTTGTGTTTGTGGGCATTTAATGAGGAATCAGACGAAAGCTTGAAATGTCTAACTCTGCCGAGTTTCTGCTTATGGCCCTACTTATCTGGAAACCGGCAAGCCTGTTTTATCGTTAACATGTTTAAGACTTGACACGAATGGCGGCAAAGTTGGGCAGATGTGGAGAACAAGTTGTGCTTTTTGTTTAATTTCATCGCAACTGATCTCCATCCCCTTCTGCTTTCCTGGCTTTGGAGCAGGTTTAGTGTTTCGTCCCTCGGGTGCATGAAGTCAGCCTCACCTGTCAATCAGTCACTCGGTCAGTGAGGTGGAAGCCTGGGTGCACTAGGTGAAGAGAAAGTCAGAGTAGGGCCTGGTCTAACTGGCGGTCTTTTGTGAAGAAGCCATATATATCACACAGGAGTTGTCGTGAAGCCAGACAGTATTTTCAGTATTGATTTTCATGCTTTTTCGCGCAACAGTCGACTGCAAGTTGTAACATAGGATCTGAAACACGTGTCCTGTTAGCATTGTAGTTGCCTTCATTCAGATCTGTAACCATTGCCCAGTTTGCTTCTTAACACATTAGTCTATTTTAGACTGCATTATGTGATCAGCAACGCGGACTGTCCCACAAACGGTCTAGCGCCCTCGTGTGGCCAATGTCTCTGCCTGAGCAGCGCAGGGAGTCGACCAGAGATCAGGTGCCGCTGACCTGGGAGGATGGAAGTGTGTGTGTGCTGTTTTGGTGTAGTGCCCCTTGCACAGAGGGTGGTCTAGTGACGGGGGTCTCTCTTGTTCCTTGTGCTCCGTAGTGTGTCTAATGCTCCTCTGTTCTTCTCTCTTTTGGCGGGGTCAGTTTCTTTTCACCATGCAACCCCCCCCCCCCACACACACACACACACACTCTCCCCTCCTCCTTCTCCTCTTCTACCTCCCAGGGTTTTTTGGCCCGACAGTAACAAACCCAGCTCCCATCCTGGCTCTGCAAAGAGTGTTTGTACAAAATTTTTATTTTGTTTGTTTTTTTTCCCCTGCAAAGCTACAGTGATCCGGCTCATGTGAACAGCAAGACATTTTAACCTACTGTGGACTGGACACAATGAAACTACATGACCATTTTCTAAGGTTGTACTTTATCCTTGTCTGTCATGTGTGTGAGTGGATGTGTATGAGTCTTTAAAGGTGTATGTAAATACAAGCGCTTTGTATTGTTGCATTGCGTTCTTTTTTTCCTGTGAGGTTGTGTACCTACTAATCATGTCATTGTTTTTAGCCAAAAAGCATGATTTTTTTTAAAGAAAGAAAAAGAAAGACTTCAATTTTTCCGTCACCTTCCTTTGAAGAATGTCAAGCTATATAATGTATGAAACAATAAAAGTGCCGAGAAGTTGAAATTTGAAAAGCTTGTCCTCTGGATATGAAATAATTGACCCTCTTGCATATTGACCTGACGAGTCTGTGTTCAGTTTAAGGTGCAGGGGCAGCCTGCCAATCTGTGCGTTTTGGAAAAGTTCAGAACGGCTGTGCAATCCTACGGCCATTGGCCAGGCTTGCTTATCTGCCAGTGGGCTCTGTGTACAGCAGACGTAAAGTCCCTGAAGGACTTTAAGGACGGTCACTCTTTTTTCATCCTACAGTTCATCCTACATACTTGGGCTTCTGCTAGCCTCATCCTTACATTAGCCGAGATTCAAAATGCAATACAATGCAGATGCAATTATGCTATTTTAAAATAGCCTAAACAGAAAAATGGGCTGAACTGTTAAACTGGAAATATGATGTACATATTTCTATCAGGCACAGTGGAATTTGGTGTTGCACATTGGCCTACAATGCACTTTACTTGAAGGTAAAATACGTTTTTTTAAATTGGCGATACAAGTAGCTTTCATTTTAATGACTTAATGATTTGATAAGAGAGACAGAAGAAGTCGTCTGATAAGGTATACGTCTGCAAAAATAGTAAATGGGACTGATGCTCACACATACTCCACGTCTCATCACCAATCATTCGCGCTGCTTCTGCCACTTGCTCTGACTGCCTCGCCCGCTCTCAAGTGAAATTTGCGTGATCAAGCGATTTAACGCTAGATTTTATACTACTCGCGGGTGTCCGGGAGCCACTATCTAAATACCGAAGACTGCCGGACTTTCCGGGAGACTTCGGATGTCTGGTTTCCGGTAATTGGCTTTTACGTTGGTAAACAATTGTGTAATGAGGCAATAGCTACGGGCTAACTAGGAAAAGAACCCTGAACTGGCGAGGAACAGGGAGAGCTTATTAGTTTGGCTTACTTTGGATAGTATAAAGTAGTATAACTACACAACTAATACTTATGCGTAATGCTTAGTAATACGTATATTTATGCATACTATCAATCTAACCTATCATACTTAACAATAAAAGTTCACCCGAAAAGACTGACATGCTGAACGAAAGTCCTTCTGGGGGTTCACGTCTTCCGTGCATTTCGTCTTCCCATTTGTCGAGCTCTCCAAAAACGCGCATCACTTAAGCCCAATCAAAGACCAGCATATAAGGCACAAGGCTGTTACCACGGCCGCCAACGCACAACTGACTCCCTTACGTAACTTTTCATCCTTCAATGTAGTGATTAATGCATTAACAAGGGCACTAGGTCATTCATATAGACAGGTATTGTCAGCTACGCTATAGACGAGTACAAAATTAGGCGTTGTTTTATTATGGCCGGCGCAGCCTGTTTGATTTGTATGCTTTCTAACAGTGGCGTGGCAAAAGAAACCCCATCTCACTCGAAACTGAACCCAAAAGTTGGCAACCCTAAGGTCCACATCCATTTTGATGATCTCTACTGTGCATCAACCTGACCAAGTTGTAGGTCTTTTCTCTGATAGGCAAGTCTGTAAAAGAGTAACAGATATTCAGGCCCATTCAGACCCTGTCTGTGTGTCTGTGATCTGATGCCTTACTTGTTATGAATAAAGGCATGAGGCAAAATAATGCATTAATAATCTATTATGATAATTTTTGTAAAATATGACCTTTAAAACCTTGACATAATATTGTTAGACAGTGTTGTGATCGACAAGGTGTGTGCAGTGTGCACGTATAGGTGGCCTTGAGGGCTTATTTTGGGGAAAAAAGTCCAGGGCCTTTAAGTCCTAGTCCATCGCTGTTGATGTGGAACCAAAGTTCAGGTGGTATTGAAAGGTATTGCAGATTAGCATAAACACAGAGGTATGGATCCTGCCCAGTTTTCCTCAAGAGGCTGTGTGTGCGTGTGCGTGCTTGTATGTGGTGTTTTCAACTTCTCTTTCACACATTACACTTTTAGCAGCTTTGTGGCTACGCACAGAGGTGCTTTCAGACCTCAGATTCTTTTAGACTTCAAGCCTAACATTTTTTTTTAAAGGCTGATAGCGCTCTTATGTATGTCTCATAGCTGGGCATTTGTGCAAGATTTGGACTGAGCTAGCGCCTGGAGCTGTGTAAGTATAGGCCTGGATGCACCACAGTGCAATTAGGGCTGTCTTGAGCCCAACTTTGCTTTTTTATCACTTGGAAGCCCGCCTCCATTTTGTGTCATTTCATCTCTGCACTGTGGTGTGGTTTCCTGCTCTGGCAGTTTGGTATGTGAATGGCAATTTTCAGGCATAAGGACTGAGAGAGAGGACAGACGAGGGGGGGACCTCTCTACCTCCCCCTCCCCTGCTGTGCCTGGCCAACAGGAAATTAACAAAAGAAAGGCAACAAAAATTATGAAACCGTGGGTTTGTCTTTTAATCATTTTTTAACATAACACATTACAAGTCAAAATGATACAATGTACTGTACAAGTAAATAGGTATGTTGTTATGTCATCTCTTTGGATCAACCAATATACAAATCTGTCACTTTATACTGCGGAAACTGATTGCATGTGAGTTATGTAACAAAACAAAAAAAAAGCAGACTTGTTTTGTCCGGTAGCATATTCTCTGTTTATACAACGCTCCCTGTAGATGATGGACTCCATGCTATATAAAATAGTGTAAGGATGAATGTAAATACTCTGTTTACTTTGTGTATTTCACCTTTTTCTGGGGGTGGGGGTGGGGGGGGGCACAGGGGGTAATAAAAGAGTACTAAGAAGAACTATGTTGCTAAACAAAGATACATTTCGAGCTTGGAATGCAAGACTTACATAAAGCTAAAAATATATAAAACTACACATGGATTTTGTCTTAATCAGACAGTACCCATCTTGTTACTATAAAGCAAAACAAAAGAGGCTTTTACTTAAAAAATCTGATTGGTTTTCTGCCATAATTTTTTTTTCTTTAAAAATATATTCCCATAATTTTCTTTTCCTTAATTCCGCACCTACTGATGTGAATAAATTGAAAGGATAAGTGCATCCTGTGTAGGCACAACAGGGTCCTAAAAATGAAGAGGCCCTAAGAGTCAGTGAATGTTCAAATTTTCAATTCATGTGTTCTCCATGAAACAAGTTGACTCTGAATTGTCAAATGAATACAAAAGCAATAGTCATTTGAAATGGATGTCTGCTTTGTCATATCATTCATGGGGGACATCAGGGAGGTTTGCAGCAAGGCTCCTTTCTCTGTCCAAATTTTCACATCTTGCCAAGCAAAGCCCAATTTTAAATGATCATGTCCCAACATTTCTGTGCCATCATGCTCAGCTAAAGCAGAGGAAAAGCATTTGCCATATGGGTACATTAGTGCCAGGTGCCTATGCCCACCTACAACCTGACAAGTCATCCTGTCAAATTTAATTGAAACCACAAGCACAACGGATGGGAGGGCATTTCCTGCCTGTACAGCAGAAATCCACTCACTGCTATAGGCTGGGAAAAAGTGGGAGAAAAATGAAAAAATTTCTCTGTGCCTCTCCTCTCTCTCCCTCTCTCTCTCTCTCATTCGCTGAGAATGGTGCTTTAAATGCTTTAAACTGTGGTAAGCCATTTTTGGCTTGTCTAATCAAAGCAGAGTTTGAGCCATTATGACTAGTTCATAAATTCTCATGAAAAAAATTTTATTGAAGATGAAAGTTGATCACCACAAAGTGGGGATTTTTTTTCTTTTTCTTTTTTTAAAGAAAGGGTTAGGGGCATAAAGAAGGACATTAGTGAAAATCTATCAGAAATACTGTTAACTCTTTTTTTAAGAGGGAAAACAAGACAAATCTACATATCAGACTAATGGCACATACATGTACAAGGTCAAATACAAAAAATTAAAAACATACAAACATATAAGGCTGAAATCTTAAAAGAAAAATACTCTTTTTAAAAGGCTTAAAAGTGCTAGAATTCAGATCAGCTCACATAAACCCGGGGAGGACAAACTTAATAAGATGCCAATAGCTTGTGTGTGTGTGTGTGTGTGTGTGTGTGTGTGTTTTACAGTTCAGGAAACTTTAGTCCCTTCAGAGGGAAAACCAAAATTAAATGACGTGTTAGAACACTTTAGCCATGATATGACTAAAGCTGATCAATTTTAGCCTAAAATTTAAGGTGATTTTTTTAATATATTGTCTCTATTTTCACAACCAATGTCTTAAAACAAATATTCAATAGTGCTTGACATAATTGAGATAAATGCCTCATATTTGGACTTTTTTTTAAAACAAACACATTTATAATAAGAAGAACAAATTTGTTTGTTTAGAACACAGCATATCCAGGATTTTCAAGGAAATCATGGAGTAAAAGTACTTCTCTTTTTCTTTCTTTCTAAGAACAAATTAGCCAACATGTCAAAATTGACACAATCACTATTCAGTACTTTATAATGTCTTTTGAAAACAAATGTCTTTTGAGACATTCATGATTTTTGACCATCAAATTTTAAGAGCTAGTCTTACAGTATTACAAATCTGATTTTATCACCAATACATATCTATGCATTTTTTCCTTGAGCAATTGTGCAAAATATCTTTTTTTTTCTCCCCGGGTTTTTGGTATGAAAAAAAAAACAAACATTAAAAATGAGGTGATGTGTTGTGTTGTTTTTTTTTCTGAGGTCCTGTTTCAAACAAACAGAAAATAATATATCATATGACAACAAACGACTAGGCAATATCCCAATCAAGTGTCCCCGCTTTGAATGTCAAAGACCAGGCTGGTGACTTCTTTGTTCTGGATATTGTGTCTTCTCAGACCCTTTCATTAAAATAAAATGTTCCTTTGAAACGGAAGAAGCAGCTGTGGCGGGAGAACAGAGACGAAAGGACTAACCAGTTCATGTGTACTACACTGTGCATGTTTTAGACTGTTTTCTGTCTTTTTCCTTTTCAATTCATGTCTTTTCCTTTTCTATGCTTAAAACAGCTTTGCAGTTAAACATGTTCCACTAGTGGTCTATGGTTGCTGTTGGCAATCATAGCTTTAAAAAGCAGCAATGTTTAAATATTTTGAATTTTTGAATTGTGGACATTTTTTTTTTTTTTGCTCATGAGTCACTACGTTATGGTCATTCACATTCACTATGGAGTAGAGATGAACTTTCTTCTTATGAGGAAATCTTCTTTATACATGGGAAACCCTCAGAGCGGATGGGGGCCATTGGTAGCCTTTGCTGTTGACCGAGTCTCCTTATTCTAAGGTCCTTCTTGCTCAAAAGAGTGGCAGTGAAACAAGAACACTTCTTCTGTGTTGTGTAAAGAGGTGTGATGTTGTGAGGACATTCTGACACCACTCCATTTAAAGTTAACTGAAATGTTTTTGACAGTAATCCCACAAGTCTCGAATTCCTCGTGTTTCTCAAGAGGGAGCTTGCTGGACTAAAGGCAAGATGTGGTTTGGTTTCCTGACATGAGAGTACTCTGATGTCTTTCCATCATCAACCCGTTTGGATTAGCAGACTGATTCTGAGTGTTAAAGCTAAGCCCCCTCTTGTGGTCTCCAATCTAGTGGAGGTCGCTAAGTCTTGCTAATTCTTCTAATGTGAAGAGGACAAAAACAGATTGAGAATTTTTAGCTGAAGTACATGTTTCATTGTCAGTGGAGAACATACATCTACAGTGGAATGGGTCACTTGAAACAATACCACTCCCTGACCAGACTAATATACCGGCAGGTCAAGGTAGCAACACTGTGAGATTTTAAAATTCAATTCAATCACAACATGGGCCTTTCTATTACAACACTCTACATAGAGGTTCAAAGATAATGTTAAATCCATTCTAGATGATTGTGCCTCTAATAGCCTAATATACATGTGTCACTCCAATTCTGTGGGGTCCTCTTGACTCATGGACATACAAAGGTAAGGACAAAAAAGACAGAAAGCTATAGGGAAAAGCTAATACTTCATCCATTTTTGATCAATATGAGATACATATGTATGTAAACCTGCCAGACATTTTTCTTAAAAATCAGCAATTTGTTTTAATATATCTATCTAAATTATACTTTACTGACAAAAAAGCAATTATAATATATAGTTTCTGATGTGGTATTTCGTACACTGCAAAAATATTTTTTTTTCTTTAAACTGAAATTGTTATTCATTTGTTTCTATTCACATATGTCAGGGTTATTATTAACATTTATTCCTAAAAGAAAGAAAAACCTGTCTAAAATATATATTTTTTTACCTAAAGGTACATCTCAATAACATGACTTGGGCGGGAGCAGGAAGAAAAATATTGTTGCCATGGAGACTGTAAAATTAGTGCTGGAAGGAAAACAGAGAGGATCCTTTAAATCCACATATTGTTATGTACGTCCCTATTGGGATGGTATGGATCTCTTGTCAGAGAGAATGGCCTTGATGGGTCTCGAGCACCAACCCAGGTATCTGTATCCCAGGAAGCTTGGTGAAAGGTTAGGGTGAAGGGGTCACTGGGGTCACCACTGCGTCCTTAGTAAATCAAGTGCCTTCTGCTGTAAACAAAGTGCTTCTCTCGAAGAAAGCTGTAAACCTGTGTAACGTCCTATGATTTTCGCAAAAAAAAATATCTATTAAACATTGTTTGTAATTTAGGGGTTGGTCACTGGGTCGGCTGTGTTGGAAGGGAGGCAAGTGGGTACGGAACCTCAGCTGTTCTCCCCGTAGTTTAAACATAACTGTCTTTTTTCAAAAGGAAAACAAGTATTGTGTTTTTTTTTTCAACTCACAGCTAAAAGATGCACCTCTGAAGGTAGAATAATTTGTAAGTTTAGAAAAAGAGCATAATCCAGTCACAGGTCATTTTAGCCAATGTCCTTTCTCACCAAGATGAAGACATTTGACAGTTCCCACCCTGATCCTGGCATTAGTATATTTTGCTGTAATTTTTCCCCTCTTTTTGCTAATAATGTCTCAGCTGTTTTAGCTGTGTTTTGTCCAAATGTATAGATCCTCTGGCAGCTGAGTGCTAAGAGAGAGGGTCAGGGAACTGCCAGGCCTGTCTTAATGACTTCACTTCTCTTTCCTTCACTAATTTTTATTTCATTTATTTTTTTTCTTTCCTGGCTGCCAAAGACGGTCTGGGTTTAAGGGCAAACAAGTTAGGTCTTTTAATTTTTTAAAAAACAGGAGAAAAAAAAACATCCTATTCACTTCAAACTAGTCTTTCTGCATCATAAACAAAATATTTTTTCACTACATTAATCTTTGAAACTTTTTTCTTAATATTATTATTTTGTAACTTATGCAGTACCATGCCTTAAGGCCTATTGATGCTGCCTCTTAACTACTTTATAAGGGAAGGAGGAGAGAAAAAGAGGTAGGAAAGTTTGGAAGGAGACAGGGCAAGTAAGGGGGAACGTCAAAACATATTTTGACACAAAAAAACACTTTTTTTTTTTATATATGTGTGTGTGTTTTCAAAAACAGCCTACATTTTAAAAAAGCTTTTTATGTTTTTGCATTTTCCTATTTATTCCCTCAATTTAAAGGGCTAATTCTTCCAGGCTCAATCACAAGATTTGTGCGCTTCACGTAACACTCCTACAACGTTCAAGTGTATGACTCACTCACCGCCACTTTTTTTTGTTTGATGGGGACTTCCGGGTCCCCCATGGACCTTGGTCCCCCCGCCCTGCCCCTCATGCCCTCCTCCCTGGCCTACCAGGGATAGCAGGTGCCTGCAGCTGAGGAAGAGGAGGGCGATGGAGGGGGCAGGGCGGGGTGGAGCTCTCATTGAAAGGCCTGGTGGAAGCGAGGCAGGGTGGTGGTGCTGAGGCTGGAGCTGAACACTGGAGGAAGGGGATGCAAGGGCCCCAGGCCGAGACCCCCGCCGGAGCCTTGCTGCTCCTGAGGTTGAGGTTGCAAAGAGGTAAGAGGCAGCGCAGTGGCGGCACCAGCGGCTGCAGCATGAGGCTCGGTGGCGTGCAAGGATGAGGAGGATGAAGACGAGGAAGAGGAGGAGGAAGAGGAGGAAATGGCTGAGGAGGAGGTGGTGTAGCCCATCACCAGACCTCCGGAGCTCATGGGGGCGCTGTAGGGGGGCAGATTGAGAGGCAGGAAGCCCAGCAGGTGGGAGAAGTCCATGTTAGCAGCACACAGAGACTCGGCGATGACAGCTGGGCTTTTGGAGAGCAGGCCGTCGGCGCCACCAGCGCCGCACAGCTCGTCCGTCAGCCCGGCCGGCGGTGGTTCCAAGCCCTCCTTGGGTGGCGAGGAGGCGGCGTGGGGCTCGGTGGCCACACTGGGTGGAGCCACAGGCAGCCCGCTCTGCAGATCCATCAGGAAACTCTCCATCTCCACCTTGAGCGGCTTCTCGAGCAGGTATGAGGTAGATCCGAGCTGGTACTTGGGCGGGGGCTGGGGGTGCGTCTGCGACTGGTGCGGAGGCGGATGGGGAGGGGGAGGTTGCTGCTGGGGATGTGGCGGAGGTGAGGAGTGGTGGTGGTGATGGTGGTGATGGTGGTGGTGGTGCGGGTGGTGGTGTGGGTGCAAAGAAGCTGGCGGTGGGGGTTCCATGTGGCATCCCATACCCATGGCAGCTGACAGCGAGCCAGGCACCAGGGATGGGTGGTGGTGGTGATGGTGGTGATGACCCACACCGGGGCTGGACATTGCCTGCAGGTGGTGCGGGTTATACATGCCCATGGGGAAGGGTGCCCCGGCGGGAAAGGGTTTGGCCATCATGGGGTCTCCAGCTGAACCCATGCTGCACATCATGGGGCTCAGTTCTTCCTTGACGGAGCACGGCGGCGAGCCCGTCCCGAGCAGGCCCAGCATGTCCGGCGGCTCCGTCTTAATCTTGAGCAGCTCCTGCGAGTGGCTCTTCTTGACATGGCGTGTTAGGTGATCCTTGCGGCCAAAGCGCTGCGCACAGTACTGGCACAGGAAGTCCTTGCGGCCTGTGTGCACCACCATGTGCCGTCGCACATCCTTGCGCGTGTAGAAGCGCCGCTCGCAGTGGTCGCACGGGTGCTTCTTCTCCTTGGCGCCGCCCGAGCTCTTGCCCGAGTGGCTCTTGAGGTGCTCGAGAAGCGCTGGCGTGCTCTCGTAACTCTGCAGGCACACCTTGCAGGTGAGGTCGCCTGCTGTGGCTGCGTGCATGGCCACGTGCCGTTTATAACCCAGCTTGGTGTTGTAGTGCTTGCCGCACTCCTCGCACTTGAACGCCTCCTTGTTGGGGTCGTGGGTCTGTAGGTGGTTCTTCAGGTGGTCCTTGCGGTGGAACATTTTCTCACAGAACGAGCACTGGTGTGTCTTCTGTGGGGAGTGTGTTGCCATATGCCTACAGGGATGGAAAGATCAAGAGTTATTGGTCAGAGTCAAAATGAGCCACAGTGCTAAAAGCAACCGCCATTGCGAGCACAATTGTAAAAGTCCACTTTCAGAAAGTAAAAGTCCGACCACATGTTTGTTTTAACCACTCACTACAATCAAGTGATTCTAATTAGCTTAATTAACTCAGCCCTCTAGATCAGCTAATTAGTGAAACTACCTGCAACGGTAAAACCAATACATGGAACACACTTGGCTCCAGACTAACTTGGTTGAGTGAAAAAATGCCAACATGGACAACATAGTCAATAGGCTTCCACTGTATGTTCAAGCTCACTGTGCGAGCTCAATACTGCACTGATTCTCATTGTTTTTTCTCCCTACTCAAAGATTCAGTCTAAACAACACTAAAACTGTGGCCCATGCTGAAATAGTATCTAACCTCTCATCCATTACTAGTGTTTATGCTTTATGGTCATTTACATTCAGGCCTGGCAATAAACCAGAACCAGAGGTAGGGGTTTGCATTTGAGCCCAGGCCCAGGGTCTCACCTGAAGAGCTTATATTTGGAGCTGAAGGCCTTAGGACAGTGGGGCTGTGAACAGTGGAACGGCTTCTCCGCCGCGTGGCAGAAGGAGTGCAGCCGAAGCTTGTCCGGTGAGCCGAAGAGAGCCCCGCACACCAAACACTCGTGCCCGCCCCCTCTCTCTCCTCTCTCCTTCTCTCTCTCTCTCTCCCTCTCCCTCTCTCGCTCCACTCGCGGCAGCACGGCACCTCCGAACAGCTTGGCGGCAGCGCGTGGGTCCTGGTCCTCCTGCGTCAGTGCTGTGATGTGGTGGCCTGGGGCATCGGCGGCAGCTGCTGCCATGGCAGCCCTAGGGTGCCGTTGCCATTGAAATGAGGCCGTGGCTCCCCTCCCGTCCAGACTCTGCGTGGCTAGTGGCTGGGGTATGGCTGAGCGGGATGTGGCACAGGGGGGAGTTAAGGAGCAGCAGTGGACGAGCTGTCAATCAGACCGGCAAGAACAAGGTGTTTCAGTTGGTGCTTAATATATAACTCATCAATGAGACGTAATGGTCGTCTGCAGCTCTACCTGTGCAGCACTTAGCAATCTGGCCTAAGAACACACACTGTCAGCCTGAGTGGCACAGTAATGTCAGAATTAGGATTTAAACCATATCAGGCTTAGGATTTTAACTGATTTAAAAATGTGAATTATGCAAATCTTGTCAGAGCAGAGCTTTAACCTGTACATCAACAGATCAACCAGCCTGATCTGTTGAGTACAACTACTCACCTTTTTTCTTCCAGCAGAAGATTTGTCTCCCAGGAAAATGGTTCCACAAAACACTTCAGTCTCCCTCCTTTCCTCTTCCCTTCTCTCACTCCCTTTCTCTCTCTCTCTCTCTCTCTCTCTCTGGTTCTCTTTCTCACCCGGTCCCCACAGCTACGGTTAGGGGTGGGTAGGTTGTGATACTGTTCATCTTCATTGTCCTGCATGAAAACAGGAAACAAAGCAAAGAAATATCACACTTTAGTTTTGTTCAGTGACAGTGAGCAGTCTGGAGACTATATTTTATTCTCTCTTTTAGACATCCAAACACCCCACAGGTTTGAATAATTGTTGCGTTAGAGGGCACTAAGGCTGAGCAAGGAGGATTAAAAAGGAAGGGAGAGCCTTGATGTTGACCTTGCGGGGCTGCTAAATTTTTCCACTGTAAATTGTGTCAAACTCTAACCCCTAATAATAACAGTAGGAAGTGGGTGAATCCCTTCCCCTTTTCTCCTCCGCCAAGATTTACGACCATCCCTCGTTCTCGGGCCCCGGCAGCGAGAGGGAAACGGCAGAACTCACAAAGCCTGCTTTGTACATATGTCTGTGTGTGAGACACACACACACACACACACACACCAGGTTTGTGCCTACATGTGTGCTCGGCAGCGGCCACAGCAGCGTGTGTGTACATGCATGCACATGTTACGAAACAGGATAAGGCTCCTGTAATCCCAAACGAAAACACCCAAGCACAAACAGCCCCCAGGGAAGGCAAACTGTTTACAACCACCCCCCCACACACACACACCCACCCAACCCAACACACACACACACACCACCTCCACATAACCTGCACTACAGTTTTAACAGCTAAAACCAAAAACATCCCTCTGAGCAGTTGCCTGAGTGCAGAGAGAGATGTGCCTACTGGGTTCTGCTCTACTCTGCACTCTAAAGACCCTTTTGACTGCAATGGCTACAAGGACAGGAGAGGAAAGTGAGCTGATTTGGTGATCACTCGCCCTGAGCATGCGCACGTGCTGAAGTGGTCTAAAAATACTCCCAAGTGATTAAGATGGGTGTACAGATAATTTCAAGTATTTACTGAAGGCCTGAGGGTCTACTGTATTTACTGTGGTTCTGTACATACCGACTCGAGTGAAAATGGCCTTTTTTTTTTTGCACATCCAAGCAGCATAGATGTCATATGCCTTCCACTAAATCGTAACTGACTGCTAAACCTGGCCCAAAGTCTTCAGTGTCAACTCAGGAGTTGATGTTATATTTTTGTCAAACTATTAATGCATCATTCTAGGTCAGTGCCGACTATTTGGCTACATCAGACAGACATTTATACAGACATGGGGTTTTTATTGTGTTCTTATTTGGTTTGGTGAAGCTGGTTTCCCTATTTCATCTGTGTGAGGAAGAGAGACGGGGTCTACTGTGACACTGACTGGCTCTTCTCTTTTGTCTCCTTCCTAACTGTCCTGACCCCAGATCTGTGCTGACCATCACTACCGGTCATGACCACAACATAGGTCCAAAGTCAAAAAGGCCCACCACTGACCACACACGCACACGAACACGAACACACACAAACACGTACATGGTCACACACACACGCACATGACCATACACAGGTTAACCCTGACCCATGGCATTGGCCCTTGTCACATAACATAACATCCAAACACGTTGTGTCCAGTTATATCCCCACTGCATACACACTGCTCAGGCACCATGTCTTTTGTCTCATCTGACTAGTTTGCCACATGGCTGAAAAGGTTCGAAGAGTTCAGACATGACCTATAAAAAAAGAAAAGAGCAAGAGCCTGCAAAAGAAATAGAGACGCACGTGCCTGTGTGTGTGTGTGTGTGTGTGTGTGTGTGTGTGAGAGAGAGTGTGTGTGTGTGTGTGCGAGAGAGTGTGTGTGTGTGTGTGCGAGAGAGAGACAGAGAGAGAGTGTGTTTGTGTCTGTGTGTTTATGTGGGTGTATGTCTTTTCAGTGGGCAAACTCCCCACTCTGCCCCCTAGCTGCAGGTAAGTGTACGGCTCCACGGAGAGCATAAGGACGATGGGGGAGGAGAGGATATGCTAAATAGAGGGCCTCACCCCCTGACTCTGAGATACTGTGGTGGGTGCAGGGGGATCATGTACTGTGGTTATGACCATACATCTGTGGATTTGGTTTTGATTATGTGTACACTGGAGCATTAAAGCAGGAGCTACTGTAAGTGTTTGTGCAACAAAGGGCACAATGTGTGAATGTGTGTGTGTTTGTGTGTGTGCCTGTGTCTGTGTGTGTATGTGTATGTGTATGTAATGTACTGTATACAAAATATGCATTTGTTTATGTGTACACAGTGCTATATGTGAGTGCATATACACACAAGATGCACTGTATTGTAAGTGTGTTTGAGTGAATGTGTGACAGAGAGATATGTGTGTGTGTGTGTGTGTGCGCACATATCTGTGTGTGTGTGTGTCAGTGTGCATGCATGTGTGTGTGTATGCATGTGAAAGAGCGCGCACAGTTAAGAGGAGCTGACAGCTGTGGCACGTTGCTGTGGTCATCACCCAGCGGGGGAGGTGCAGGGGGGTGACACCCGCTTCAGTTCGGCCCCCCCAGGGAGTCCCAGCTCCATTGTAACGCATCTCCAGCGCGCACATTCCACTCCTTGGCCACAATACCCCGCCACACCACACGCCTGAAACATGTTCTCTTGCCCCCGCCGGCACACACCGCACGCCTCCAGCACACAGTTCTTCTGCCCCCCGCCCCCTCTCTATACAGCACAACACAACACATTTGATCTTCACAGAAACAATGCTGCCACAGTACAAATTAAAGATGTCTTACTGGCCCATAAGGAACTGTATGTTTTAAAGCCTGTTCTCTTGTTTCATTAAAAGGTGTTTCAGGTAGGACGGGTACTTGAGCCTCCAAATTTTCAAGCTTCAATTTAAAATGACTCCATAAACATTTTTTTTCTAAATGTGCGAGGGAGCTTTCCAAATTCAAATCAGTTTAAAAAGTTGTTGTCCATGCTCTTGAAATCCAGAGGTTTATTGAAGCGTTGTGCAACTCTATGCGCCTCATCAAGGTTTTTGTTCATCCACAACTACACACAAAGATCACTAAATACTGACCAACATAGAGCAACATAATACATTACAATGGGAGCAAACATGAATTGTTCCTTCTGCAGAAGTGGGAGTGTCACATTATGTTACAATATAACCTTTCAATGATCTTCTGTATAAGGGTTTGACTTTGGTCTGCATAAAGGGGGATTTCCCCCCCCCCTCCACCATGCGAAAATAGAACATGTAACTTAGCGTTTGTACCTCTTGCTCAACTTTTACACTTTTGCTACACACATGTCTATGACATGGGGTATACATTCCCATCCAATATAGCAAAACATCTCCGAAATGCACATGTTCATCTTCCCCTCAACATCACACTATCTTATTGGGAACACCCGCTGTTGCCCTTCTGAACCAGATCACATACTTAGAACATGCTCCATACACTTCCCACCAGAGGTGTATTTCTAAATGCTCCGAAAACTAAAGACCTGCCCAGTATTGCATGTCTGCCGCTTAGATTTGCTAATTAGCACGATCCTTGAAGCAGGAGGCAGCAGTTATGAGTGGAGGGCAAGAAGGCAGGTCATCTGGCTAGAAACAACAGAGATGGAAGAGGCACTTGCAGGACCGGTCGCATTCTGAACTTGAACTTTGCCACATCTGCCCTTCACACACAAACACACACGCACGCACACACATGCATGCACACACACACAGACAGACTCCTACACACGTCACATAGCACGTCCTCCGCCCATCTGAAACACGAGCCAAGATTACCTCTCTCTTATCTAAACAAACACCTAAAGGAACCTTTTATTCCTCCTTCCCCTCCTCCCTTCTCCTCCCCTCTCTCTCTCTCTCTGTCACTCTCTAACACACCTAGGCACTGCTTAGCTTACTCCTCTGCTACTCCCTGGAGCTCACCTGCACAGCACAGCACTCCATCTTCACCGCCCAATTTCAAGCCTCACACACACCTACATCTCTCACATGCCTGTGGTTACACACCTCCATACGAAGCACCCTAGCCATGCTCCATATCCATCATAAAACACACACCGCAAAACGCAAGCAGCTCCCCCCTACATCTGCACTGACATGCCTGGGGCCGCGTGCACTCTCTGAACGTCTCTCTCTCTCTCTCGTCGCCCTCCCCTCCACCACCTTCGTAACTCCCACCTCTATCCCAACACAGCCCCTCTCATGCCAGGCAGTGTGCCAGCAGCAAGCTAGAAGTTCCTTCCCCTGAAGTTGGGGATGCTTGAATGTGGAGGTTCTGAGTTCTGCCACTAGTTCTTCTCGAGGCCCAAATGTCAGTGGATGAGTCCTACCTCAGATGGTCAGGGTTAGCCTAACCCTAACCCACACCCTAGTAAAAAAAATAACACTGCAGAAAAACAATTCACCTAACCACTTTATGCCACTTTCAAGTCGAAGGCGTGCCTATGGCGGGAGACTGCACCCATATTGTGTGAAATAACACCAAATGAGATGCTAAGATGTTTCCCAGGGTGAGAAAGAGCAAGAGAAGAGGGTATGTGGATGGGTGTGAGTGGGGGGTTGGGGACACATATGGATTTTGTAATCCTGACAGTGAAAGAAGAAATCATGAAACATATAGGCAGGCAGTTTTGGTTTGAGATTAAAGGGGTTTTCACATTCCTTTGACATCCAGGTCAGAGGTCAGCCTGTACACTGCGGTGGCTCCTGTGTGATCATTAACCCTTTCAGCACTCCCCTTTAAGCCCTGCCCCAAAGAGTGAGACAGAACAACAGCCACTGATCTCAGAACAGAGTTGAGAGAGCCTCATTGAATTTTCGTCTCGTCTGCGACTGACCTGAGACCAGCAGAGATGGGTCATGGTGCATTGCCCTTCGCTCGAGGAGGGACTTCGTAAACACCAGACCACAAGGGCTCGAAGCCTGTTCCAGCAAGCTACCCAGCAGCCAAAAATAGAGAGTGAGTTCACTGCACAGAGCTAAGGTGACAACAGCCGCAGTAGAGAGAGAGGGAAAAAGAGAGAGAGAGGAAGAGAGAGAGAGAGATAGGAAGAGTAAGAGGTAAAAAGCATATGTTAAAGGCCAGGATGGCATAGCCTGAGAGGGCTATATGAGTAGCAAAGTTTTGTGTGTGTGTATGTGTGTGAGAGAGAGAGAGAGAGAGAGAGAGAGAAAGAGAGAGGGGAGGATGGGGGGGGGGTCTCAAAAGTGAGAGATAGAAGAAGAAAACAGAGGGTGGGAGAGGGAGGGTGTGTGTGAGAGAGGGTGACTGTGAAGGAGAGAAACAGATAAGGAGGAAGAGAGCAATTGAATGTTAGAGAGGTTGAGTGTGTATTTGTGTGTGTGTCTAGCGTGTGTGTTAGACAGAGAGAGAGGAAGAATACACACTACAAACAGAAACAGAGAGAGAGAGGGAGGAGCTCTCTGTTAGTGATAGTCTGAAAGACTCCAA
This sequence comes from Tenualosa thibaudeaui, assembly GCA_027481765.1. Classification (NCBI taxonomy): domain Eukaryota; kingdom Metazoa; phylum Chordata; class Actinopteri; order Clupeiformes; family Clupeidae; genus Tenualosa; species Tenualosa thibaudeaui. The sequence goes on from JAIFZK010000005.1 coordinate 18,051,389, forward strand.
AGAGGAGGATGGCAAGTCATGCTTTACTGACCACATTGACAAGGGGTGACAGAGAAGGAAAGGGAGGGAGAGCACAGCAACAGGAGAAACCAGATACCGCAGCGGAGGGAGTTTGTGTTTGTGTGCGTGAGCATGTGTGTGTGTGTGTTTGCTTATTCCTGTGTCTATAGCTTCGTTCAACTCTGTAGCTGAACTTGGCCACTAGCGCAGCCAAAAAACTGAGCCTGAATTGGGCACAGCTAACCTGAAGCATTGCATCACTATGGCCGACACCACAAAGCCCCATTCCAACAAGAGATCCCAACGCTAATCCTCCCAGTCTCTCTCTCTCTCCCTCCCCCTTCTCTCTCTCCACGCTCTCTCTCTCTTCCAGTGGGTTGTTTTTCAGGCCCTTCTTCGCACTGCAAAGGGCTCCCAGCTGAAGAGGAAACATCTCACTGCCTTTCATTCTCAGTGTTACCCCTCCCCCACCCCTTTTCCTCCTCTGCTGTTGCTCCTCTGTCACTCAGTGAGATGGACAGGTTTCAGTTCCTCCATGGTCGCCTGTGTGTGTGTGTGTGTGTGCGTGCGCGCATGCTTATCAGATGTGTGTGTGTGTGTGTGTGTGAATAAGCAAATGTGCCTGTGTGTGTGTACGCAGGAATTCACTTGCATGTATGTATGTACTGTATGTGTCTATGCATATGTGTGGGGCTTTTTGGTTACTTGGACATGCTTGAGTGCATCCTTGTGTACGTTCCTGCCTTTGTGTGTGTTCCACTGAGCAATACATTGGGTACGTCCCTATGTAAATGGACTTACTTGTGCCAGCATGTGTGTGTGTGTGTGTGAGAGAGAGAGTGAGTATGTGTGTGTGTGTGTGTGTGAGAGAGAGAATGAGTGTTTGTGTGTGTGTGTGTGTGTGTGTTTGGAGGGGGGGGCATCCCTGAAACAGGCAACAGGCGGTAGGCAGCAGGCAGAGTGGCGTTGCCAAACCCTGCCCTCACCTCTGCTGCCGTTGGAACCCTCAGGTCGGGATGTGGCCTCCACTCCCTCTGGCCTGCTAAATTTAGCCTTGTGGTTGACGGTTACAAGGGGACACTACTGCTCACTTACTACCCCTTGTTTGCCCCCTTCTGTCTCTCTTCATGGGAAACTGAAAGTCCACAGCAACGCCTTTACACTCACTCCTGCTCTGCAGAGAGGGGTTTTGAGGGACCACGTTATCTTGGGTTTAGACCTTTTCTAAGTCCTTTCCTGTGGTCTGGAACTGGTTCAGGTGCACTGCTTTTTACGAATCAGTGCAGACTTCAGATTTTATAATGCAGAAGGTCAACATGACCTAACAACTCAATTACTCACTCAGAGAAGCCCCCTTAGTTCATGATTTACTGAGGGAAACTCGCACACAGTGTAGACAAGCTACACTGAGTGCGGACCTGAAGTGTTCCATTTGTATTGGTCTGTATGCTGCAGCAATTAGCCTCCACTATAATCAGTGAAATTGGCAGCACCAGATGTGAGAATGCAGCGCACGTTTGAAAGAAAAAAAAAAACTTACGTGAGAGCAGTCTTCTTCAACTATTTCTCTGCGAATGAAACGTTTCAGTGGCACACCACCCAATGTAGCCCAGCTGTTGCACTGAAAGTGAGTTTTCTGCAGTGTTTCACTAAGGACATAGGAGTGAGGGCAGGAACAAGTCTTTAAAACAAAACACTTTCAGATCACCTCTATCTGTTTCTTAATCACAACACCCATGTTGTGATGAACAAGGCAGCTCATTTTCAAGTTATTTCAAACGTGACTACTATTAACGCAACTGAAATTTTAAACTTAATATGAGGATTTTGCAGAATTGTCTGGCCTTCCTGTTTGACCAAGACCTCATGCCTATAACAACTCCTGCACTATGAAATCTCAAAATCGTTGCATTCCATTGCATCTTTGAGGAAAACAGATTATGTTAGAAGGTATATGAATATCAGAATATTTCAATAAAATGTTGAGGGGCCGGCGGTGTGGATGCAACAATGTCAGGCCCATCTGGTTACACTAACAGACAGGTGAATGAAGCGACATGGTGACCTGAATTGCCACGTTGGCAGGCAGCAAAAAGTCAGTGGTACAGTGCCAGTGCTTTAGGACATGAGGTCCTGCACAGAACAAATGCAGAGTCAAAGAGGAGAAGAGAATTGGCCACTGCCCAAGCACCACCCACCGCTCAAAGGATAAGGTGGCATGTCAGCAAGCGATTGGCATCAAAGCTCTGAGATCTCTGGCACGGCAACCCCAACACACCACCACCCTTGCCCACACAATCCACCCCCTCTCCTCAACCTATGCCATCTCATCCCATCTCGGCCAAATCAAACACTCCGCAATCAATCAGTCCTCATTAGAACCTCTCTCTCTCTCATTCGCTTTCTCTCTATCTCCCTCTTTCGTTCTCTCTCTCATGCGCAATCCCTTCATCTCTCACTGTTGTGGTTGTGGGGTATGGGAGAGGGGGTTGCTAAAGGAGCGTGGAGGAGGGGGGGCAGGAGAGTTTTGGGCGTGCTTTACCAAAACAAACAACCTAGATTAAAGTGGTGCCCGCCCGCACGCTTCTCTGCGGCTAGAACAGCTGCCTGACAGCCCCTGCCGCCTGGCATCCTCCTTTGGCAGTGCAATATCAGCAAGCACATTCTGCTGGTCCAGGGTCAGCAACCCAAGCATCCTGGGCGACCCAGCCAGTGTTTCATAATAAGCACATTTCATATCAGAATAACAAACGCATTGTCTTATTAGAAAGCCCGGTGCGACTCTTATCTAAACAGTAGAGCTGTTTTTGGCTGGCTCCCGCAGAACTTGGGCCAGAGCGCACATAGCACCGCATGCACTTGAACACTTCTCTTCTCCCCTGCTCTGCTCTCCTCTCTTTTCCTCTCTGCTCACTGGTCACAGCCCCTAAATGCAGCACGCAGATACACCACAGGGTGGTCAAGCCAATCTGTTCTCAGAGCAGTGTGTGTTGACAGCATGAAAAACACTTGCGTTTCCATGAAGCACTATTGAAAGTTTGTGAATGAGGACAACAAGAGAGACACAAGTATGTACCATCAAAGTGAGGGGTCTTAAACGAGAAAAAAGGCAGCATAAGGGGCACTGATCGGGGTCAAGTAAGGCTTTTTCAATCTCCTTGACCATGTGCCCTCAAAAGTATACCCACAAAAGCTCAGTCCCAAACCCCAAAACATCTCTTTCCCATGCACAGCCTTCCTGTCTCCGTCTTAATCAGTCAAGCCCTCATGTTCTTGGTTTTTTTTTTCTTCTCCTCTGATTCAAAAATAATACAGTCAATATGGCCATGAAGCGGGGACATCTGGCTGACACACGGCCTAAGCTTTAATGACAAGAAAGAGAGAAAAAGAAAGAGAGTGAGTGAGTGAAAGAGAGAGAGAGAGTGAGTGGATGAGAGAGGGAGAGACTAATTAGAAAATGAACGGGCTCCACAAACAAAGGCCAATTAGAAGTGGTTCCCTCCCTGTGCTAATTTGCGGGAGAACAATGGTGAAGGAAGCCACGCTGGGTGGGACTGAACAGCCTCTCAGAGAGGAGTGACGCATTACGGCTCAGGCCCAACTAAAAGAAAGAAGACGGGCAGTTTCGGTAGCCTTTCTCTGTGTGTGTGTGTGTGTGTGTGTGTGTGTGTGTGTTTGTGCCAATCCACATATAGTAATTTTTTCAAAAGATCTATCAATGCTTCTGTATTTCAGGGTTGAATATTCTGTGAAGAGAACAAGACCACACGGGTATCCTGGCTTAGGTGCGCGCGCGCGCGCGCACACACACACACACACACACACACACACACACACACACACACACACACACACACACACACACACACACACACCTATCTCTCAAGACTACATCTTTAGGGAAGTGTTTTAATGGTATGCAAGGTCAAATGTGTCAGGTGCTACTCCAGACTTCCCTTGAGGTTTCCAATGAAAACCACAACGAGATGAAGCAACCTGCAAACAGACAAAATCCCCTCCTGAACCAAACACACACACACACACACACACACACACACACACACACACACACAGACCTACCTGAAACACAGAAGCAGTGTGAGTGAAAAGAGTCTGACCTTAACTGTGTTTAAAACTGAGACAGTGGGAGGTTGTGAAGGTGATAAGACTCAAGTTATGATTCAAGAGTGACATTCCCCCGCTGCCAGACTGGGGCAAACAACAGACAGATGCAGAGGAAGAGACCGTTGAAAAAGGAGTCATTGAAAGGTTAATAGATGACTATGGATGGAATTAGTTTTAAGACCCATTTTATCATGGAGGTGGATGTGTCATATATAGTTTCGTTTGATGATAACATGCTTATATGCTAAATGCATACATGTAAATAATAATTGTGCATGAGCATGTGTGTGTGTGTGCATACAGTACATACGAGTGTGTTTGTGTGTGTGTGTTTGTGTGTGTGTATGTGTGTGTGTGTGTGTGTGTGAGAGAGAGAGAGAGAGCGTGTGTGTGTGTGTGCTGAGGTAAGTCAGGGGAAACCCCTCTCTGGCAGGGAGTCCTGGCTATGACACAGAGCTCCAGAACAGCGGGCATCCTGCCAGCCGGCAGTGTGCCAACTCTCCCTCTCTCTCTCTCCATCTCCCTCCCTCCTTCCCTCTCTCCCTCTGTCCATTTCTCTCTCCAAGTGTTCTACTTTCTCTCTTGCGCTCCTTACCATCCACTCTTTGTTTCACACATTTACTCTCTCTTGTCTCACCTCGCCCCTTTTGTGCTCACACTATGTGTCATCTCACACATTCCATAGAGCTGCTGTACATTCCAGCAAACACACACACACACACACACACACACACACACACATAGACAGAGACAGACACACACACACATACAAAAACACATGTGCACACACACATACACAAACACACACGCACACAAGTACACATGTGCGCACACACACCCTTGCCCATACACACACCCTAACAGCAAACACACTCAGCCAAACACAAACATTTGCACCAAGTAAGCAGCCGACAGCAGCGGAGACATCTGAAATATGTGCTTCACGAAGACACAACCTGCTTCTGTCACACTCACACTTCTTTAACTGGGGCAGCCCCAACAGACCATCAGTGTGGTGATGCTCAGATGTTTGACGACACGCGCCTCTGCTTTTACGTGCGCTTCCAACAGAGACGCCGCAACCTTTCAGGCTCTTTTCATAAAACTTTAAGATGCCTGTGAAATTGGACAGTGCGCCATTGTATGGGAATGGCACTGACCACAGAGAAGGAGGAATATGAGAGAGTTTGGTGTGTTGCTGGCATGACTCACATAAACACACACACACACACACACACACACATACACGCACGTACACGCACAAACCTATCCACTTAATACTTTATTGCTTTAGTCTGTAGTCTGGATTGGTTTCTAGAATTACAACTTCGCATATCTATCCAGTATAGTATCAGGTGCAGTGGTAAATGGAAGGACTTCTTTATGAAACTCCCTGCTAATAAGAGAAGAGGCAGAGAGAGAGGGAGAGAATGAGACAGAGAGAAACAGAATGAGAGAAAGAGGGGGGGTTTGGCTTTTAACATCCCGCCCCAACCCCCTTTCTCTTTCAGACAGGGTCAGCAACAAACAATCTCTAATTTTAGCAATGTCAGCGCAGCTTAAAACAACAGGCATTGTCAGGTCTCCTTTGTTTACAGAAAATGACAACAGGTTTCAGCCGACGGGCTTTTTTTACTCTGTTCTCTGCCTCTGTCAATCACGTCATAATTTCCTTTTATTTTTGTTTGCTGTTTGAAAGCAAAGACCACAAAGACCACCTTTCCACTCTGCTCACCCCACTCTTCTCGTTCTCTCTCTCTCTCTCTCTATCTATCTCTCTCTCCACCCCCTTGCCTTTGCAGACCGATCTGTCTTTGAAGGATGTGCAAGCAAGGAGTGGGTGGGTGTGTGTGTGTGTGTATGGAGGGTGGGTGGGGGGTGGGGTTGGGTTGGGTTGTGGTGAAGTGGGACTGGGGTGGGGGTGAGTGAGTAGTAAAAATAACATTCCTGCATAAACAGGACTTGAAATGGGCGCTGGGCTGCATGC
>JAIFZK010000005.1:18060000-18117500 GCA_027481765.1 Tenualosa thibaudeaui
CTCCGTCTGAGCGCGCCCATTTGATAGCGTTCGGGATTATGCTAATTTCTTTAAGGGCCGACAACTTGGAAGTCATTATGGCATGAGTTTTAATGTCATTTAGACTCTCTCTCTCTTCTTTGGACTTGCCCAAATGGGTCATGGGCGCCATTCGCCGGCGTGCGTGATTGCGGGATTGCTAGGAGCTGAGCGTGGAGAGCACAGACGGACAAGGAGCTCTGACTCCAAACCCTACTCCAAACTCTATTCACCACTCCAGGGTGTCTTGCTGCATGGGATAGGTGCTGAGATGGGCTAGTGAGTGAGAGAGAGAAAAAGAGACGGAGAAAGAGAGACAGGGAGCAAGAGAGTTAAGATAGAGAGGGCAAGAGAGAGAGCGAGATATGCACTGAGAGAGATAGCCACTCACAAAATGAGGCCATTCAACCACATGGCCGGTGAGAACAGGCCCCCGCCAGCCTCTGATTGGGCAGCATCGGCGTGGGGAGGGGAGGAGTGCAGGACGTGGAGGGTTGAGGCTACTGCTGCCACTGCCTTTGCCGCTGCTGCTGGTGGTGGTGACGGTGGTGGTGGGGGTCTCCAGTCACGTGACAGGGTCCAGCAGAGCCCTTCATAATAGGCCCCCTCTCGCAGTGGAGAGGGAAAGGCTGGACTGGGACCAAAATCCCTCTACCACACACAGGCTGTGCATTGTTGCCTATTCACTGGACTCCATCTCGGGACACTTTATCATTCAATTAGGACAGCTTTCACACCACACACCACAGAAAAGGGGCCTTCAATCAAACGGAAAACTTCACACTGGCCCTGGAGGGGACACAGAAGGGGATTCACAGTTGTCACTCCACTTTCATTTTTTCCCCCCTCTCCCGTTGTTGTTGTTGTTCTCTCCGACTTTGAGGGAAGAGGAAGAGAGAAAAGAAGGAAGAGCGAGAGAGAGAGAGAGAGAGAGAGAGATGGAATGAGGAGGAGAGGAAGAAAGGAAGGGGAGAAGAATAGAAGCCATGTCATTTGTCTTCTTCTCTGTTCTCCCAGTACCTCTCTCTCTTTCTCATTTTTTTCAAGGGCTCACCCTCCCTCTCCCAGCTCTATTTCTCTCTCTGTTTCACTCTTCTCCCCTATTCCTTCACAGAGTGGCTGTGTCTCCCTTGCTTTACCATAACTTGTGTTTGCCACTGGGGTGAGCTATGCTAGGAAAGTGTGGAAGAGAGGGAGGGAGAGAGGGAGTGCCACTTCAAGAAGATGAGAGGAGTGGAGCGAAGAGAAGCAAACAGAGCACAGCACATGAATGAGCGGGAGGTGAGAGAGGACAGGAGAGAAAACAAAAAAAACGAGGAAAAAAGAAGAGGAGAGCTAGAAAAGGGAGAAAAAAGAAAGAGAGAGCGAGAGACAGAGAGAGAGAGGAAGGAGAGATTAGACAATAGGAGAAAAGAGAAGAAGCACATAAGCACAAGTGCTCACTGATGCTACACACAAAGGTGAGAACCGCTAGACGAAAACGACACAAATCGAGTTGACGAACATGCATGAACACAGAAGACAGCAAAAAAGAAAATAATTTTAAACTACAAGACTGATATTTCATGTTACCTGTCCATCACTGTTGCCTTATGCTCCTCTAAGCTTAATGATTCTACACACATTGACCTTGGACACAGTAAGCTTCCGCATTCAAATATCCACAACCAGGTGCTCCATAGTCAAACCACATACACACACACAGACACACACACACAATTATGTGGGACCTGAAAACTGTGGCCAAACACCTGATACTCTCTGATGTGTACAGCTGCGTGACACCAGTCCTCCTCAGTGAATTCAACAATAAACCAACATAAACAAAAATAGAACAAGTGCTCAAAGGTGTATAAACTCCATCAATGTCATTGCTCTCTGACCTCAAAACAGTCCCGTCTCCCTCACCCCAACGCCTTAAATGGCTTGGGTACTGTGAAGTAGCTGGCCAGGACTGTGTAAGTTTCACGGTCTGAGAATGCACTCCACTGCACACACAAGCATGCACGATTCTCCTGACCTCGCATGGCCACCGGGAGTCAGACCAAATCCCTCAGGCCAGAGTGCCTGCAACTAAGCACTATGAATAACATCACCTCTCTCTGTCTTTCTCTCTCTCTCTCTGATACACTCTCTCTCTCTCTCTCTCTCTCTCTCTCTCTCTCTCTCGGGCTCTCTGGGAAAACGACCATGCTCAAATCATAGGATTAGGAGTCAGAAACTAAGAAAGACAGAGAAAAAGAAAGAGGGAGAGAGGTATAAAGAAAGGGAGGAGGGGGAGGAAAGAGATGAAAGCATGAGAGAAAGGTGTGTGTGTGTGTGTGTGTGTGTGTGTGTGTGTGTATAGGAGGGTGGTGGTCATCCCTTCTGCACACGCTCACTCTCTTTTCTCACTCGCTAAACAGGAGCCTTGGGGTTGGGCCAAGAGCACTGACCACAGGCATGAAAAAGCAGTGACATAACCCCCCTCTTCCTCCCTCACACACACACCTCCACGCTATTCGCTGCACAGCGCTCCACGCATTGGGCACATGGCCAGACACTCAATGCTGATTCGGGGGTTCGGGGGTGGGGGGTGAGTTACTTTGTGTGTGTGTGTGTGTGTGTGTGTGTGTGTGTGTGTGTGTTTGCTTGCTGGGGAGTGTTGACTCCCCAGCGAGACTGTGGCAGGAGGTAGACCCCTTCCACCGTGACAGAGGACAGCAATAAAGCACATTAAAAGTGCACCAGTGGTGAAGTTGGGCTGCTCTTGCGGCACAATGCACTACTGTAGGCTGCAGGAGAGATGCGACAGAGGCAGTGGCAGCGGCACTGGGCTGTGGGTGGCCATATGAGTGTGGAGCGGACAGCTGGTCCAGGCCACATGAGTTCATGCCTTGTGAGAGGCAGAGGACTGTCTCACTGGCTCTCTCACTCTCTTCATACTTGACATGTTTATGCCGGTGTTTGCGAACTCATTGTCGTCCTCTTGAACGATTTCTCTGGGTGGAGCTGATCATTAGTTATCACAGATCGAGTTTTAGTTACATGAGATTGAGTTTTAAATTTTTATTGATTTTTTTTTCTGAAGCATATTGATTATCGGGCTAATGCGATTCTTATGAGTGATTCTGATCTGTGCTGTCTACAATAGCCTCCAACAGTCTCTCTCTGCCTCAGTGCAGAGCTACTGAGCGTGCTGCTCGGGTCTTTGGTTTCCCCTTCATCTGGGCCAGGCCTAATGAGTGTGGGCTTCGGGATTACCAAAAAGGGTGGGACGGAGAGGGCATTAAAAATCACTTCAGACGAGGAAGAAAAGGAGGGATGTGTCTGCTGAAATCAGCAAAAACCATTTTGTTTTTTCAACGGCAGCGGCGATGATAACCGCTCGTTCTGCCTCGTCCCAGCTCTCAGGTTTCCTGCCGTTTGCTGACTCATACGGTGGCACTGCCAGATCGCTGCATGCTCCACACATGACTGGCCTCTCTTTCTCTCTCTCTCTCTCCCTCCCTCCCTCCCTCTCTCTCTCTCCCTCTCTCTCTCTCTCTGCATCGAGGGGCCTGCGAGCGTCGCTCCAGGTTAGTGCGCAGTAGCACCCAACTGCTCAAGTGCCGCTCAGGTTCAGCTACAGCACATTTATAGCAAGCAGGGGCAAGAAAACTCAACGACCTTGGAGTCACTGCCTGCTATGCCCCCCCCCCCCCCCCCCCGCCCCAAATAAGACGAAGAATAAACACTGTTTGGAGTACTGTTTGGAGCAAGAGACAGAGAGAGAGAAAGAGACCAAGATGTAGTGTTAGATCACAAGTAAATCTGTGTCTCTCCAACACACCCACCCACACACACTTACTCTTCACTCCAGCGCAAACAAAGTGCCGTTACGCCATGGAGCCAGACCAAAAGACCAATGTGCTCGTTGTGAGATAATGAGATCATATGAGAGATAAGTCTGTGTCACACACAAGTGGTTGTCTTTCTTGGGGCAACCTGCAGCTGAGGAGCAGAGCACAGCAGCACTCTTTCTCACAAAGTAACACACTCCCTGGCACCTGTGCAAGTGGGTAAACAAAACAAGTGCCCAGGGAAGTGAAAACACCAGAATGAAACAGGGAGAGAGAGAGAGAGAGGGAGAGAAAGAAAGACAGACAGACAGCTGGAAAGAGAGTGAGAACACTGTATTATATACACTATCCAACTCTGGCAGTGCTGCAAACCTTTACAGCCATGCCAATAAAACCACATGAAATTAAACTGAATTCGGAAGGAGAGAGAGAGCGAGCAAGAGAGAGAAAGAGAGAGAGAGAGTGTCAATGAGTCAGTGAACATCTGAGTGGGTGGATAAGCAGAATGTGTCACGGTGGAAGTGACTGAAGACAGAGAGAGATAAAAAGATACAGAGAGAGAGGGAAAGTGAGTGGATGTGTGCAGGAGGGGAGGAACAACTGAATGAAGTGAGTAGGTGCATGAGTAAGCGGGAGAGTATGCTATCAATATTTTTAATCCAATGGCTAGCATGTGTCCACGCTTGTTTTAGATAAATGGAATGTTGCTGCAGTTTACTGAGGCGTCGTTGTTTCATTTAGAATTATTACATCTACATGTAGAATACAACAAAGTGGTTGGATACAAATTCAGCCTTGTGAATTGACAACAAGCCATCAAAGGCAGGCACACAAAACTCTACATTCAGAGATGAGAGAGATGGAGAATAGAGAGAAGGAGAGAGAAGAACGTGGTGAAAGGGTGGTTGAAAGAGGGCTAGGGAGAGAGAAGCAGAGGAGTAAGAGAGAAATAGCAGAAGGAGGGGTGTCTGAGTGAGTGTGTATGTTTGTGTGTGTGTGTGTGTGCGCACGCACATGTGTGTGTGTATGTGTGCGTGTGTGTGTGTGGTGTAAACCATGGGTGCTCCGTGATGGATGGAACCGAGTCCTGAAAAGCCACAGCTGCCTGGCTCTTCCCAGAAAAAGCTCCGACAGGAACAGTGGCAGTATGTGGTTCAAGCATCTAGCGTCCTCTTACTATTTCTGACGGCGCATACTGCAAGTGCCGTCAGAATGTATGCCAGCCGAAAAACCCTCTGTTGCTGTTCATGTGTGACCATGTGTATGAGCAAAGGGCTGGCTTTATATGTACTGTATGTGCATTCTGTTTATATAGTTGCTGTGGTAATGTGTGATCATATATGTGTATACAGTTTGAGCTGTAAAAAGGTTTAAGATTGGGAGTGACTGCTTTCTTCAATGGCAGAAATGGGCAAAAAAGAAAAGAAAGAAAGAAAGAAAGGGGGAAAGAGAGTGTGACTATTGGTGTGTCTGTGTGTGTGTCTGCGTGTGCGTGTGTGGTGCGAGCGCTGTTTCGAGACAGTCAGACACAGCAGATGAGTTCATGTGTGAACATCCCTGCATATGGGATGTCTGCTTTGCATCATTGTTTTTATCTGTCTGCTCAAGAGCATTAGTCCCTCTTCGGGCTTCGCTGCCAAAAACAGCACGCGTGGCTACAGCATGCTATATTCCCAATAGGGTCAACTGAGCTTGTGAGCTGTGGCCATTATCATTTATATGTTACTTGGAGTGCGAGCCTCTGCCTTCAGGTCATAAAAAACATCAGTGCACGTCCAGTTCCAGAGACCTGACGGCCAGACTGGCTCAAGTTTGTCTTCACGCTTAGGCTTATGTAAACATGTCTGTAGACACGAAACATGCAGAAGATGCAGAAAGGCCTTTATGCTTTTGTTGTGGTAAAAAAAATGTTATGGACTTATAATAGTGATTAAAATAAACATAAATTGTATTGAACCATACAACTGGTTATGAAATTATATATATTACTGATATTAAAATTTGTTTTTGTGTCAAAAAAGTCCCAGGCTTTTTAAATTGTCAACAAATGTCAAATAACACAAAGTGTTCAAATGCACAGTAGAAGAAGAAACAATGGTTAACATCTGTCTTTCAGATAGATGTTATTATGCTAAACCTTTGTTTTACACAATAGAACAAAATAGCAATGTTTGCAGGTATAGGTATATTGCATTAACAAGCACAGATAAATGCTACTGTTAGACTATTCCCTTCTGGGCTCCTCCAAAACAGACAAAAAATTCAGAGTGATTCTTACCAACTGTTTTGCGTAATCTTAAGTAGGATTCACAACACAAACCGAAGTGCTCTTAATTCTACAGTTTCCAACAATAAAAGGCCACAAGATTCCCACAAATGAAGATATCCCCAAAATGAGTAATTACACAAAAACAAATAAAAACAACATACCAATCCAAATGACTTTGAGGCCACTTTTTCATCGTTATAGCAGGCTAATGCACTTTCTACAAATGTGTTTCACATTTATACGCCTCAGTCACTCCACCGATCTGCCCCTCTCTTCTGAGCGCTCTTCCATTCTAAGTACAAAAACTTAGTGACTGAAAATTTTTTGAGCGACTGATACCCTTAGAAAAACAGGTGGGTCTCAAAGTGTATAGAAATCACACAGAATCTATTTCTGGTTCGTTTCCAGTCCTATAATGTAGGCAGCACTTGATGATAACTGGTGAGGTCCTGAATCTGGGGCCAAAGGATGTTTTAGTTTCAGTACACATAGATAACTATCAGGCTGGGCTGTTGAGTGGTACTGGGGATTTGTTGGGAGTGACAGTAGTCCTGTGAACTTGGCCTGATGTTATCTCTTGCCTCTTTCTCTCTGCCCTCCCTCTTTTGTACTCTCTTTCTTTTTTTACTCCTCCTTTCCTCCCTGCTCCCTATGATTTTTATTTTATGGGAGAGTGAGTGACCAGAGCACCCCAAGAGTTCAACAGTCATCCTAACTACTGTTCATGAAGCACTATAGGCCAAATAAATAACTCCTTAACTTGCACGACACACACTCACGTACATGCGCACACACACACACACTATCTATATGCACATATGTGTGCATCATGCAACTGTGCAATGTCAGTCTCTTGTGAAAGTATGTGTGGACACACACAAGTAGACAGACACACACACATATGCACACTTATACATGTACACATACACCAAGTTCTCAGGCTCTCCGTGGACTGTTTTTTTCTCACGCAGCACTTAAAACAAAATAAATAACAATATTCATGTTGCCCTAGAGCTAACATCCGCTCATATGTTAATCACACAGGCAGCAACATCTAGCCCGCCCCTGCACACATACACACATCCCCAAAGGTAGCAAGCTCCAGCGAGCAGGATCAGGGATTTAGCCAAGTCTTTCCTGGTTATTAACTAGCACTCCTCTCCAAAGGCTGTTCCTCCCATCAGTCCAACTGATGCTCCTTTCTCATGATAATCAGGCTACTACCCACAGAGGTGCAAGGGATTGTGGGATGTTTTCAGAGGAAACCACCCCCCTCAACGCACATGTACCCTCTCTCTCTCCCCCTCAAACACATACTCACTCTCTCTCTCTCTCTCACACACACACACACACACACCAGGCATGTAGTGTGCTGCCTTTTCAAAGAGCACATGGACAGATGTAGCATGAAAAGTGGTGAGACTTTTGTTTGACGGTGATAAACGTTCTCACACATCACGCTGAGTTCGTCCTATCACCGCACAGATTATGTTTGATTCATCTCCAGAAGCAATGGAAATGATAGTTTGAAAGGAAATCCAGTAAAGAAACTCTTTTGTTGTTTCTAATTTAGGTTGCAGAGTTGGAAGAGTTTTTCATATTCAATTCATACAACCATGTTCATTAATCAAATGTGCTCATTTAACTTGGAAAAACTATAGCCTATTTTAAAATATTTAATAAATATGCATTCTGTAAGCCAATGTCTTCAAGATATTTCAATGTAGCTTTTTACGTATTGGTACACAAGTCAATTCATCATTCCACTGCATGTCTTTTAGAGCAAAAAGATCATCTTCAGATCTGCCAAGTGTATCATAACTTACAGGCGACATAGACTTCACTGCCCTAGTAAGTCTTTCATCATATTTATTTCAGAGAAGTGTGAATACGTCACCCTACACACAAGCACTCACAGTCTAAAATATACGTTTCAACTTGCAAGACACAGCAATGTAAATAACAAAGGCATTGTCTCGTGACAATCTCACTTCCATTTCCTTATTGTGTAGCTCGAGGCAGTGGAAGTGGGCCTTGATGGAGCGCGCCTGTGACAGATCCGAGGACGTGCTCTATAACCTGCCCGCGCGTGGGCCAGCAAGGAAGTTTTGGTCAAGTTTTTGCTTCCGTTCTGTTTTGGTGCATAGTTCAGACCAATTCAGTGAGGTAGAGTGTTTAAATAGGCTAGAATCACTGGCTGCGGTTATGGCGTCGACAGTGAGTTCACAAATAGGAATACAACAGTTACAGTTGAGTAACAGGACCATTTACTCCACAAAGAGACATATGACATGTCTGTCGTCTAAAGGAAAGTGTAGGTCCTCTTTCAGGGACAACCGCCTGGTGACGGCGTGGACATGGAGCTCCATGCTCTGTATAATACGCTGAGCCACAGGTGTTTCGGCTACTATGTTGTGTCGTCAGTTTTAACGACACACGAGTTGAAATCCCTTCAAACCCAATAACCGTATTGCCTATATACAGGGGTAAAGTCTTTGGGGGATTGCATTTCATCTCCTTTAACCATTCTAATATATCCAAAACAACATTAGGCCTACATCATAACTCAGGAGGCTATATGGTTTCTTGAGAGCTGACCTCATTTAGGCAATGACAAAATGTAGTGCAAGATAAGAGATGCTAGCGTCTCATCCCGATAACTCACGTTTGAACACTTCAGGCCTTGCACTGGGGACTACTATGCCTCCTCTGAGCCCAATGGCTAATACATGTAGCACTACACGCTATCTATCATTACAGACAGAACCTAACAAACCATGACAACATCCTGTTGGCGACTGAAAACATCTTAATCAATATACAATAACCCAGAAGCATATAAAACAGCCATTGCCTTTGCATCTCAATGAAGGCACCACTCCTACTTTTAGGAGTATCTTAAATGCCTAAAACCGTGCAGAAGCTCACATAACCTACACATAAGGGACAGTAAGTTAGTCATAACGATGCACAATCCGCCCTGGAACATCCGATCACTGACAAACAAATTACGACTAGCCAGCCACATGAACTATTACAGCACAGAAGAAACCTCGAGGATACGACCGATGAAGGACATTGACAGTTTTACGTTTCTGACACGATGCGTCGTTATAGGACTTGCTACGTTGTACCACAGTGCACAAACTGATACATGTTGTATTCTGGTTGAGCTTCTAACTCATTTGTTGCTTTGCAAAAAGTGATTCAAGCACAACGAAGACGTTCCTCCAACTTCTATCTCTCCCTCGTTCTCTGTAACCGACTACAGAGACACACTCCGAACGATAAATATTCAGAAATTACTCAAAATTCAGCTGTTTACTCAAAACGCACACAGAACATCAATCGACACAGCCTAAACCAGCAAGCAACTAATACAATTTGTTTACAACTAAAATCGTTATTCTGCACAACATATTTATCGACAGAGCCTCGGAAGACCAGACGATCACGTAATTAAAAATTAAATACCCGAAGCTTGTACACACTTTCACAAAATAACCAAAAATAAATGACGTCCGATCGTAAGTTAATAACATCACATAACATGTCAGCGAAGTCTCATAATCGGCATGGTATCGACTTTGGAAGAAAATAAGCGTATTAATTATCAAGATCTTATTAAAAAAACATGCACACATCAGAACGTGCAGCCACATTATGAGGACTTGCAGGAAAACGAGCAGTTACCCACCAAAAACTTTCCAGCACCGCATTAGTCAATTTCACAAGGAACCCCGGTAACATTCCATCAGCGACTAGGCGCAAACCTACCGTGGGAGCCCCCACGCCACCTTTCCCGGTCTTTCTCCCCTCGATCTGTTGTTTTATTATTTTTTCCAATTTTTTCTATAATTTTTCTTTTTTCGGGGCCTGAGTGTGTCTCGCTCTCCTCAGGCTGCAGCAGCAGAGTTGTGGGGCGCGAGCATTGTGGGAGTGTGACGTCAGGCCACTTTCACAAACTTTTTTACTGGGGCTGGTAAACTACGTTTTTTTCCGTTGTCGTTGACCGTACATTGAACATAATAATAAATAAGTAATCTTCATTTGTGGTGTCTAACATATTCCAATCGAAAAAAACAGCCCAGCTCAACATTATCATTAAAAATTAAATTTTGGTGACAGTATGAACAGACGACGATTACAGTAAAAACCAAATTTAATTTAAACACAGATTAGAGCAATGTAACTGATACATTATGGCGTTTCCCTTGTACAGTATAATAATATAGATATTAAAACATCACAGTTTTAATAAACTGAGTCTCTTTCATTGGGCTATAAAGGAAGTATATTTGGCAATTTAATTGGTATGCCATTTTATGGAAGAGATTTGTAAATGCCAGAAAGGTTACAGTTAGTTTTGTATATAAGATTATCTTAGTCTTTTACTCTACATGTTAATTCATGATCAATTGTTGGATTTTGATGTTGTAGCGTGTTAACCAACTGATACAATAACTACGTCAGTTTACTTTAAAAAATAAATGTACTGGCCACTTTTGGCGATGCACATGTATCAAGTTAGAGTCTAACATTAAATCATGTGTGAGACTTAAAGTCCAATTTGTCCAAACAGTAGGGTATACAGAGTTTTCCCATGGAGAGTACATCCACGTGTAGAGGCTAGTCGAAAATATACATAGGCTATACAAATACATACATATTATAATATTAATTGGTCTTTTTTTGGACACCTTTCACGCTCAAAACTAAGAATATATACAAGTCTTGTTTACAGGGTTCCGCACTAAACCAGAAGGCAAAAGAGGGGGTAAGATCTTCACAAACCCAATAACAACTTAATTGACAACTCTCAGAGACACTACTTTTTTACAAAACTGTTTGTATGGAATCAGCACAACTAAGCTTGACATTGCTGGTCCCCAGAGAAGCTATCAGGGAATAGTGAGTGGTGTCCCACGTGCGATGCTCTGGTGGTCCCGTTTCACCTTGTGTTTTGGGGCGAAAGAATTACTTCCAGGGCATACCAACTCGTTTCCTCATCACCCCAACCCCCTCCCCGTTCTCATCCACATGCTTGCGACCCGCGGATGTGTGTGTGTGTGTGTGTGTGTGTGTGTCAGAGAGAAAGAGAGAGAGAGAGAGAGAGAGAGAGAGAGAGAGAAAGAGAGAGAGTGTTTGTGTGTGCTTTTGGTGTGAGAGTGTGTGTGTGTGTGTGTGAAAGAGAGCGGGAGAGTAGGGGGTTGGGGAGCAAGGGTCTTCAATAAGCCCCTCGGCGTGTTCAATGCTTTGCAGCGAGAGCACGTTTCCAAGTTTTTTCATGTCTAGAGAAATACCTCCGGATTGTCCGGCTACGCAAGGGTAGTTGCCTTTGCCTACTGATTTCAACGCCTAATAGGATGGTAATCATGAGATTTCAGATTTTTTGGAATTAGAGAGTGTTTCAAAGCAATTCACAATAGGAGGACATCTATTCATCATTTGGACTGATAACATCAGGTAGTTTTCAAACGAAATGGTTGGGGTTTTTGTTTTGTCTTTGAGGCTCAATAGGAGTAATAGGTTCTCATACTCTTAAAAGTTATTTTTTTCCATTTATTTTGCTCTCTATAGGTGAATTATTCGTTTCATGATACTTCACAGACAGGGAAAAACTTAGATCAATTAAAGTATTTTTTGTATTTATTTTTCTGAGCCGCCTCCTGTGGGACAGCAACAGCGGCATGTGCATGAAAGAATCATTCCCAGAGCGGACATTAAAAACATTGCTAATTCAGTGCATTCCTAGATGTTGGAACATCATCTTTTTGTGTCCGTCTGAAAATAGATCATAGTTCCTTGTAAAGAAGCGCGAAGCGGAAACGAACTTTCCAAAGCTTTTAAGTTCATGCCATTTAGTTGTAACAAATTAAATCATACTTTAGAAAAACAATTGAAGTTGTCTTCTACGGCTCAGCTGAAATCATACACAAGACCGATGATTGTCAAATATAAGAATTTATATGCTTTCTAATTTTACAAAAAATCTCTTACTTTAGTTTCAAGTCATTTTGACCAGCGTGATTACAAATGAATGCCATGTTATAACAAGAGAGACATGTTTTAAAACCTCATCTTGTGTGGCATAAATATGTTGTGTTATGCAAAGAGCATGGCTGCTTCTTCCTTTCTGTTCTGTAATCCACAGCTCATTCCTCCCCTTTAAATTTTAGTTCTCACGACTTTCCTTGCCATTCCTTATTATAGTAAAACACAAGACATTGTGATAAAAGGGAAAACCAGAACTGAAAGAGAATTATGAAGTCAGATGTTTGCCTTCATCATCATATGGTCTGTTTTTAAATCCTTGCCCCACCTTCCCAGAAATCTTTTGATCAAATAAGCTGTTGCTTCCAGGACTTCATGCAAGCTGGACTGCTGAAGTGTTGTTTAATCAATGGAATAGAACATTTTCATTTAGAGAAAAACTAAATGTCTCCCAACTGACCACTTCTAACAAAACTACATTAAAATGTGAACTTGGACCCTCTGTCCCTTTTGGTTGTTGGTGTGTTTTTCTGTTGATTTACCTCTGTATCTCATGCAATGAGGGCCACCGGTAACAAAGTGCTCCTGTGAACTGTTAGAAACAGCCAGAATCACCAAAGATGCAACATCTAAATATTGTAATCATGTGATTGGTTTGTGTGTGCTTTTGTTTACATTAACTGGAAAGGACTTGCTGTACATGCTATACGACATTCTTTCCATATCTTGATACATGTAATCTCTAGATGCCAATCTCTAGATGCCATATGAATACTGTAAAGTGTAACAGTTACCTTGTAAATTTGTTGTTCTTAAGGAAAAGTTATTGAGAATCCAAACCAGTTTGCTTTTCACAGTAGGTATATGGAAATAGAGACAAATTGAAACACAGGGAAATACCCTAATATTATGATGTAATATATTTGTTAACTGCAAATTTCTGTACTGAGGTTTGAATTTTTTTCCAGATGCTTAGTAAGATGTAGAGTTATAAGGCTGGTGAAAGCTGGAAGATGAAATCTGATCAAGTTTAAAGTAGTACATGATAAACAGATGGCGTATTGCAGACTAATGTTCATCCTAACTGGTTTATTTTGGAATTCCTTAACGATAACTACAGTGGTCATGTGATGGCCGCATATACTATGAAAAACATTTGATACATAAATAGAACTGTTCACAGACAGCATCAGTTCTATTATCTTAGAGTTTCCAAATAATACTTCTGTAAGACATCACTTGTAATGAAATTGTTTGAACTAGTTTCTCCACTCCAAGACCAAAGATTATTTCAATGTAAGCACACTCAGAAAATAGGGAAACAATGTGCCAGCATGAAAGCGTGAGTCTTCTTTCATTATACTGTTGTTTATTTATTTGTTTCCTATTTTTTAGAGCACTGTGGTCAGACCATTTGGGCTGATTGCGGCGAAATGGTGGTCTGTTATTTGGAGACTCCAGATTGATTTTAAAGTACCTCAATACCCGCTGAAACGTTTGCACAGCACCGGAACTGCCCCATGCCTGCCTGCCTGGTTGCCTTACTGCCCCCAACACCCTCCCCACTCCTAACCCAACCTCACTCGCCATCTCAGAAGCTTGTAAAAAACAGCCATTAAGAACTACAAGGGCAGAGTACATTTTAAAACTTTGTCTGTCTTCCCTGCCCACTTCTTCATTAGGTCTGATTAACACTGGGTGGGCAGGCATCAGCCTTATCCATTATATTTATTTATTTATAATGATGAATTCCAACATGTGAAAAAAACAGAAGGGGTATGGGCAGGGGAGAAGAGAAAGAGGGGCAAAAGCCAAAAAATAACAAAAAAAAAAAAAACAAGGAGGATGTTTTTAAATAAGGTAGAGAGAGAGAGAGAGAGAGAGAGAGAGAGAGAGAGAGAGAGAGAGTGGTGGGCATTCTACGAACAGCTGCAGCTGTTTACATGGGCATAGCCTTAGCCAGTAGTCTAATCGCAAACAATTTCCAGTGTGATCCCAGTTTACCTCTCTCTCTCTTTCCCAAAAAAGCCTGACCTGCCATCATAGACAAAAAAAAAAAAAACATGGCCACGTAAGAGAAGCATCAATGACAACAATGACAATTAGTCATTGGGATGATTTGTACACATCTGGACTGGATTTCCTTGCCACCAGAATGATCCAAAGACAGAAAAAAGCAGAGCGGTGGCTCCCAGTCTGCGCCAGGCACCAGACTGGTGGGGAATGGGCTGGGGCCGTTTTACGTGTTTGGTTAAAAACAGATGGGACGTTTATGTTACCAGGGTTTGGTGATAAACAGCTTAGACGCACAGTGAAACCACCAAGAGAGCCATCATCAGCAACAGAGTGTGTGTGAAAGCAGAAGCATCCCCGGCTCCACGCATATGCACTGCTCACAACTCTGTCATTTCCCCATGGCTTTCATTGGGGTTTTGTTATGTAAACTGTGCACAGACTCATCACGTTTGTACTTTTCCCATTTTGCCGTCCGTTTCCGGGTAAGGGTTTGCTCGGTTTCCACACTGTGGTTGAACCCCTTGCACAGGATGATGCTAAAACCGAAAATAACACAAAGGACACGTCTTAGTTTGGTCTCTACCCATTCATGGGAAAAGATGTGGTCTCCAGAAATGAGCATCAGCAGTACCTGCTGGGGTCTGGAAAGGTTGAAACATTTAGAAGTGCCTGAGAAAGTAGTTTTTTGCATCCAGAGCCAGAGGGTGAGGTGGTTTGATCAGAAATACGGTACAACTCAAAATATCAAGTCAGGTCAGATTTATTGTCAATTCTGCTATATGGGTAAAAACACATCACAATTATGTTTTTCCCTGACCCACAGTGAGTGCTACAACATAAAACATGATCACAAGAACAACAATAAATAATATAAAATAGGCTAAAAACATGGAAAATACATTGAGAATAGCATTTGCACATCTATACTTTCTTCAGACAGGTGCATGAAAATGTAATCAGAGAATCTTCACATACTTTCCCATAATGTTGGAAACTTTGTAAAACTCTCGATCTGTAAAAAATATAAATGTCTATATAAATTGTAATGAGATATCAGGTTGCCTCTGTGTTTGTGAACTGGTAGATCACTGAATATACCTGCACACTACAAATTAGACTTAAGATTTCAGTCAATGTGAGCACATATGCACTATTAAAACCTACAATTCTACTATACTTCACTGATTTTTAAATGTTAAAATGATACACATTTACAACCACAGGAGAAAAACATAATATAATAAGATGTAGAGGGACATGGGCAGAAAAAAGCATCTTTCACATGGTTTCATGTGCACCAAGAATGCACTAGGTTCTCAATGACTATAAGAAGATAGGGGCATTTTTTGGCATCAGCTGTTTTTTTGTGCAGATGGGAAAAAATAAATAATAGTCCATGTCTCCTCAGAGGGCTCTGTAGAAAAATCTACTTATGTGTTTTGGATCAAAATAATAGTAATATTTTAAGAATTATCTGTATATCAATATAAATCCTTAAAAATATGGTGTCTTTTTAAAATGGTTAATTCTTTTAAATTAATTCTGACCTCAAACTCATCTCCTGATTCATCCTCCTATCTTATCAGTGTCAGTCCTCTCTCTCTTTGCATATCTCTCTGACATTTTATCACTAACCTAACAGGTTATTGGGGCTCTTTATCAGGTCCATCTTTTTATATTTGCAGATGCTGCATCATAGCTTAAATATTAGATTAGATCAGATTCAACTTTATTTTCACTGCACAAGTAAAATGATACCAGTACCATGAAAATCTAACCAGCAAGTGCAAATAGTAAAGTGCTTTGAGATGTTAAGAAGAGTTTAAGGTGTTACAAATAGACTAATAAATATTGTGCAATGCAATGCAAAGTGCAAGTACAAGGGAAGTCCTCAGACCTGAGGTAGTCACATGGTCCATGAAGATGAGAAAGGTGAAGTTGTGAGTGTGTGTGTGCTGGTATGGGACCTATTGTATCTTCCTGAGGGAAAAGGTTGGGTTGTGTCTTTGATGATGTTTTGTGCATGTGTACATTAATGTGCTTTTAAAACTGTGGAGTTGTGAAACAAGTTTAAATATGTTAGCGATAACACTGACTCATCCACATACTAAGTCTGCACTGAATACTGTTTGTAGTCAAGACATAACTCAAGAGAAATGGCAGAATGCGAGCATGTTTGCAGTAACTGTTTCTCATCAAAGTAACACAATTTTGGAATTCCCCTTTTTGACATTTTTCCAGTGTACCGGGTAACCATTTAGCTGTCAGGGATTACCAAATGCAATGAAAACAGACAAAAAGGGGTAATTTTTGTAGACCAAACAACAAACCCACACAACGTAAAACCAGGTGTTTCGATAATGTGTCTATATTGACAGAGCCACAGATTTACAAATTATGAGCCTGTGAATCAACAAAATGAGTTTGAAGCAATTATTCTCAGGTGAAAGAATTACATAGTGTTGGTCTAAAATGTGGTCTGCCTATCCACCTGCTTCTGTGAAATAAAAAAAAAAATAAGCAGAACCTTCTAGACAAATCACCACAGTTTGCGGGTGAGTCGTCGGTCTCACTGGCATGGTAGCAGAGTATCTGGGTGACACCCCATGTGCAAGTTACAGATATGTGTGCAGAGGGTGCTATAGCAAATTTGCAAGCTTTGCATTAAAGAGAGGAGAAAGGTATTAGGAGGGTGTGGGAGTAGACCGAAGGGGAAGGGAGGGAAAACTGCACACAGGGCTGGGTAACCCAGTAGGTAGTCAGTGCTCACTGGTATCACACACAGGATGGTCTAAATTCTGAATCTGTACTGGACTGATAAGGTGCATGGGTGGACCTGGTGTTTCCCCTTAAACTCATCAACGTCATGGCCTTCACATGGTCTGTTGCCAAAGATTATGTAGATTGGTTATGAAAGTTGTTGCCCATTTTTAAGGAAGCAGAGTTTAAGCTTTAAGCTCCAACCACACTGTATATAAAATGTGCTGTAGTTTGAAAGAATGTTAAACTGTTTTGTGGAAACACTGCTGATTGATACATTCACCTCCCATTCTCCACGAGATATTTCTTGGTCAAAAGCGGATTTATGTTATAGCTGTGTTATATTTGTGTCACAGTATGTTTTACTATATCCTAGACAAATTTGAATGACTGCATGTATCATGATTTCATAAAGATCATAAAGATCTTAAAGAATCTACTGCCAGATCAATTAATAAAAACTTTTTTCAACTAAATTAATCATAGTTTAGTGTCCTGATTCCTGGGAGGTCTCGAAGAAGTGAGTCATGCATTCATAATGTGGTGTTTATAAAATTTCTTTCTGTATAACAAGACATTGGGCTGTAAGTCCACTTATTCTCTCATAACTTCCATTAGGGGACTATTTCAATCCCTTATTAATTAATTCGTGCAATATTAAACCCCCGCAGTAGAACCAACATGCTGTGTAGCTTCTGGTCTCTTTCGAACTTGATCACCACCTTTCTACCTACAGTATAATGTAGGCACACATAACACTATTGTATGACATTCTCTGTGGTCTGACAATCAACAACAGGTTTATTTTACCTTTTGCAGAGGCTACTGTTACATGTAATTTCCTTAGGATAAAACCATTTGATAAATAGATAAAGGTGAATCGAATATTTGATCATGGAAAATAAGAGAGGGAAACAGATATGTCGTCTGAGACAGGAGAAATTATTTGCATGCAAGGCTCACATTTTTTTTTATCATTTTTTTTTCTTTTCTTCAATGCATGATGATTGTATGATTGCTTTGAGATGCTTTCATGAGAACAAATATCCATTCTCTATGTCCATTTTCTTGCATAGCAGAAAGCAAAGGACTGAAGTAGAAACCCAGTGTGCTTTTTAACTTCTGTCATGCCCTTCAAGGGGATCTAATTCAGTCTCCCACCTGAAGGAAGTTTCAAAACTGCAGTGGGTGAGTTGAGCGGTGCTTTGCATTGTTATCACTGCTGTCATCTCTAACAATGAAAAACTGTGTGTGCGAGACTCTGAGCGTGGGGGGATGGGACAGAACAAGAGAGGAAAAGAAGGAATGAAAGCAAAGAAGGAGGCAGACAGAAGAAGAAAGAGTGTGTGAGAGAGAGAACAGAAACAAAGAATGCAAGAAATGGAGGGAAACAAGAGCAGAGAAATGAAATAAAAAGCCAAACACGTAAAGACAAATGCTGCAGGATGTGTAGAGTGAGGAGTGGGTGTGGGCTTTGAACCTTCTCTCCTCTTTGCAAGTTGAAGATTCAGATAAAAAAAATCTACAACAGCAAGCCAACCAAAGCCTCCCAACTATTCCACAACCTGGTAGCAATTGACCAGACCTCATTCCGATGAGGTATTAACCTACTTCATGAAGTATTCAGCACACTCACACATGTCATCAGGTTTCATTCTGAAAAGTGGCAAAGTAGTCTGTGTGTCCATGTTTGTCAGTGTCTTCATTGTGACTTTTATGATAGCCATAAACATTGCTCACCTCTCTAAATGTTGCAATGTCTGGATGCATTAAATGCTGTTGCAATAAAAGTTAATTAAACAATTATCACTCAATTAACTCCAGCAAGGCATCACAGACATCTGCATTCAGTTCCCTGTTTTTGTTTACTATTTAAACAATTACACATAACCTCAGATAACCTTTGTTCAAGATGCACGTGCAACGTTGTTAATGTACAATGCTGGGGAAACACTGTCAACATATTTGTCCCTGCTTATTGAACAAATAACTGAAAACGTTCTGATGACAACCTCAACACACACAAACGCCACCGGTTACACACATACACATACACCAGAGAGAGAGAAGGGGGAACTAAAACCAGCCTAAGAACACTTCTCACCACATGCCTGCTATATAACATGTTGCACACATATGTCGCTTCTAATGAAGTCTTTAATGACAGACCCTCTGAATCAATGTAAGCACCGTTTCATCTATAACTTGTTATCACTGTAGTTACCACAGATGATCAACATGTGACTTAGAAAGCCATTGGTCTAAGCGTATTTCGGGTCCTATTCTTATTATTGGTCTTGCGTAGCCTAACCAGTAGTTCTATAATGGATGTTGCACATTGTGCGTATTCACAATTCTGCTCAGTTCATTAGTTTCTTGACCATCTATTTATGTTATCTTGTTGATTAAACAAACAAAACACACACACACAAACAAAAACAGTGCCACTCATCTACTCATCTTCTTTGACATTCTGTTGTCATGTAATCAGTGATTTGTCATTTTGGCAACTCTACTCCTCCGCCTAGCTTTCATATACCCCAACATTCTGATATCAATAAGCAAGTTCGCTTGTGCCAACAATTTCCGATTAATCTCTCATATAGAATGTGTGCACTTTCCATAACAAATAAAGGACCATACATTGTTCACAATTAAGAAGTTTGACTGCGTTTCTTTGACGTTTGGCTTCGGAAAATCAACAAATAGATGAGATGGTGTGGAACACTAAACTTGGCAATCGTATTTCTTTCAGTAGCCTACAAGGCTATTCTTAGTGGATATCAGGCATAGAAAGGATAAACCTACGAAACTGTTTCAGCTAAAGATTCGCCCAGAGACAGATGGCAAATTATTTGAAGATGCTGTCATTTTCTGTTTTGATGTTGTTTCTCTTCTTTACTCTGGTCCAAATCAAACACGTTAGCTCGCATGTATTGTTGGCCAGTAAAGAGTTAAACAAAATTCCTATCACGCCATGCATTCTGGGAACGTGGATGATCTGCAATGGCGGCTAAATGGGGAAACTTTAAACTCTGCTTTTTAATATTCTTATGTACAGTAGTATGTTTGCATGTTTGTACGGAAGCCGCAGGCATAAAGTGGGATGAAAATGGATATATTCTCTATTGTCCATGCATGGGTAACCACGCGTTTGTTATTTAAAATGACACTAATGTAACATTGTAACTGTACTGGTGTATCAGTACGCATTGCAACTCACTAACTTCAGGCCAAGCTCTAAATCTCACTCAGTAGATTGTTCTAGCATATGCTGTTATTGACTGCACTGTTTGATTCCGTAAGTGACCTGCCAGTGTTTGTCTGATTAACGGTAGTGTTAGCCTATCGGCTAACCAAAAATAAAGTCGAACCTGGCCACTGCATTGTGAGTGTAAGTTAACAGATAGATTAATATCGACTACTTTAGTCTGACATATACATACATATATTTTTTAGATGAGGCGTGCTCACAAAACAACAGCGTTAAATATTAATTCGTGTGAATGTCTGCCTTGCTTTGTATTGCAGGCCGATTCGGCAATCAAGCTGACCACTTTCTAGGGTCGCTGGCCTTTGCTAAACTGCTGAATCGAACTCTCGCGGTTCCCCCCTGGATTGTTTACCGACATCACGCGCCCCCATACACTAACGTAAGCACCACCATGAACTCATCTCTTAATGTTCCCCCAGACTTTTTCAGAATGTGTAGGCTTGTCGCCCTGTAATTAGTATACTGTCTGAAATAAATGCTGTTTTGATAATCGAGCTGACACAAATGAACCACTGTGGTGATAGGTGGGGAAAAAAAAAAAAATATTTACATGTGTACACAGATGGTTCCTGCTTTCCATCCATGGTTAAGGTGCCTTGTAAGAAATAATTTTCATTGTATATTTGACGTAAGAAGCTGTGTATAATGCCTAACTGGCTTGTCGCCTTTTCCCTGAGACAGGTTCATGTTCCCTATAGGGAGTTCTTCAAGATGGGGCCCCTGAGTGACTACCACAGAGTGGTGAGCCTGGAGGACTTCATGGAAAATCTGG
Source organism: Tenualosa thibaudeaui (assembly GCA_027481765.1). Classification (NCBI taxonomy): domain Eukaryota; kingdom Metazoa; phylum Chordata; class Actinopteri; order Clupeiformes; family Clupeidae; genus Tenualosa; species Tenualosa thibaudeaui. The sequence goes on from JAIFZK010000005.1 coordinate 18,080,925, forward strand.
CACCTAAGCATTGGCCCCCAGGCCAGAGGATGGCATATTGCTTTGAATCAGCTGCCCAAAGGAGCCCTGACCGGAAGACTTGCCCCATGAAGGTGAGATATGTGGAACAGTCTCTAATGTCCATCATGTACATTTACCAAATAGCCAAGGTTCATTGGTAAACATATGAGGATCACAAATTAGACATTTCTTAAGTCACAATTAAGTAAGACTAATTCTGAATGCATTGAGGTGGTGAGTGAACTTCACCTAAGTAACCCAAGTTGACATTGCATTTAGCACTTTTATTAGTGTACTATATAGTGAACAAGAGTAGCTGGCATTGGTGCTGGTATCTGTTTTAACACAAGTATTTGTCTAGAATTCCACGATTGGTGCAAATGGTCTTACAGGAAACAATTCTGGTGTAGTGCTAAGCAAACTAAGCCTTACATGTAGGTCTCAAATGGAATATTGTGTCATTTCAGTAATTCATTGTAAAACGTGAAACTCATGCATTATATAGATTCGTTAGACATTAAGTGAAATATTTCTAGCTATTATTTATGTTAATTTTTTGATGATTATGGCTAATAGCCAAAAAACAAAACCCAAATTCAGTATCTAACAAAATTAGAATATTACACATGACCAAAAAATGAATTTTAATACAGAAATGTTGGCCTTCTGAAAAATATGTTAATGTATATGCACTCAGTACTTGGTCTGGCCTCTTTTTGCATGCATTACTTCATCAGTATGGCATGGCATGGAGGCAATCCACCTGTAGCACTACTGAGGTGTTTTGATAGAAAGAGGCTTTCAGCTTGTCTACATTGTTGGGTCTCATGTATCTCATCTTCCTCTTGACAATACCCCATAGATTCTTTATGTTGCTCAGGTCTGGTGAGTTTACTGGCCAGTCAAGTACAGTAATTCCATGGTCATTAAAAGTATTGGTACTTTTGGCAGTGTGAGCAGGTGCCAAGTCCTGCTGGATGAATGAAATCAGCATCTCCATAAAGTTTGTCACTAAAAGGGAGTATGATGTGCTCTAAAGTTTGGAACAAAAAGTTTTAAAGCCTAATGCTTCCTTCTAGTGACAAACTTTATAGAGATGCTGATTTCATTAATCTAGCAGAAATTGTAGTCTGCCCACACTACCAAAAGTATCAATACCTGGTTTAATGACCATGGAATTACTGTGCTTGATTGGCCTGCAAACTTGCTTTACCTGAACCCCATAGAGAATCTATGTGGTACTGTCCACAGGAAGATCGGAGGTTTGAGATACAACAATTGTCTCCATGATATGCCACACTGATGTAGTATTTCATGCAAAAGGAGGCCCAACCAAGTATATCTGAAGACATTTCTGTATTAAAATTCCTTGGTTTTTCCTTGGTTATATGTGGTATTCTAATTTTGTGAGACAGTACATTTCGTTTTTTTTTTTAGCTGCAAGCCATGGGCATCAAAATGAACAGAAATATTGGCTAGAAATATTTCACTGAGTGTCTAATGAATCTATATAATGTATGAGTTTCTTTTAATATAATGTATGAGTTGTAAAGAACTTTTCCACAATAGTCTGATTTTTTGAGCCCTACCTGTGCGTACTGATAATGTTATTATTGTTATAGGTATAATTGAGGTAGCAATAAACATTACGGAAAATCTAATGTTCACAAAATTGAAAGTGGAGAAACACTGACATCTGCAGGTCAAATGAAATTACTGCGTTTGTGTGTCTTTTAGGATGGGAATCCTTTTGGCCCGTTTTGGGATCACATTGGGGTGGAGTTTGACAAGTCAGTATTATTTGGTGGCTTGTCCTTCAGTGCTTATTTCCAGCCTCACTGGATAAAAAGGTAAAATGAATCAAAGCATGTCTTGCATTGTATAAAGAACTTGTTCCTGAACAGCACTGCACAGTTGTGAAGCCATAAAAGAGATGACTCTACTGGCTCTTTCTCTCAGGTTCCCTCCTTCAGAGCATCCAGTGCTGGCTTTGCCAGGAGCACCTGCCCAGTTTCCTGTGCTGGAGGAGCATGTTGGCCTTCAGAAATATGTGGTGTGGTCAGACAGTCTGGCACAAGAAGGAGAGGAGCTCATTTCCGCCCACCTGACCAGACCCTATGTGGGCATTCATCTCAGGATTGGCTCTGACTGGGTAAACCCAATTATTTCTGAAAACTATAAACTGTTGAGCAAGAAGTACAGTTGGTGTTTTATCATCACCTAGTCAACTAATACAATTTTTGAGTATTAAAATAACTAGTCATTGCTGTGGTCAGCAGACAGCTTGTGGGCTGACTAAATGAGCTAAACATTCTTGTCTGTGGATGTAACCGATCAGTGTCATGCTAGTTTTGTGCAATTATACTAAAGTACAGAAAGAACACCTCTACTATGGTTAAACAAAAACAGATGAAACACCTGCTGCCAACAGCTAGCTCGAGCTGTAATGTTTGTTGTGAAATGCTTACAGAACATTTTTAGAACAAAACAGATATAAGCAAATACATTTTGTCTGCACTTGAACTTCTCTATATTCATCACTGCACTGACACTGACATAATATCAAATCCAGTTCTCATGCTCCAATGTCTCCCCCTGCTGTTTCATTTCTCGCACGGGCCTTTCAGAAAAACGCCTGCAATCTGCTGCAGAATGGAGAAGCTGGGCCTCACTTCATGGCTTCCCCACAGTGTGTGGGTTATGACCGCCAGACTGCGTTGCCCCTCACTATGACTATGTGTCTGCCGGACCTGGCTGAGATCAGACGAGCGCTCAAACTTTGGGTCAAGAAGACCTCTGCTCAGTCTATCTACATCGCAACTGACAGCGAGTCCTACAGCGCAGAGATCAAGAAGACCTTTAAGGGCAATGTGAGATTTCTATGTCTTTTGTTCTTGCAAAGCTCAACTACAACTTGCAACACTCAACTACAACCACCCACAATTGCAATTTCCCATTGAAAACCACCAAAATTACAACTGTGGTGTTGGGAAACACACCCCTGATTAGTTGTCTATCTAGTCATGAAGGCAATTGCAAGAAATGAGTGTAGACGTTTGTTTGGCTATATTATACTGTGACAAATAACTTTGACTTGCATGTTTTCATTCTCAGGTAAAGGTAGTAAGTCTGCGTCCAGACACTGCACAAGTGGACCTCTATATCCTGAGTCAAGCTGACTACTTCATTGGAAACTGTGTGTCCTCATTCTCTGCCTTTGTGAAACGAGACAGGGACATTCATGGCCGGCCTTCCTCATTCTTTGGCATGGACTACCCAGGGAAAAGAAGGAAGAATGATGAATTATGAATATTCATACATTTGCAAAAATAATACAAGACTCTTTTGCTTAGGATAGACTTTCATACCACCACCAAGAAGGATGTCTACGAAAGTTAGCTATAGTTGTTTGGTATAGCAAGGCATTGGACTTGATTAAGACCATGTGATGTTTTTATAATGTCTCAGTATTTTTTCTCCAGCTCGGCTGCCATTCTCACGTTCCCCGTGTTAAGGTTATTTATGGTTGCTGAAAGAGACCACTGCTAGCTATCTTAGCACAGAGATTCATTTCTTTTGCTGCATGCATGTATAGGCAGTTACTGTACATATGAAACTTAGTTCACATTGTGTTTGTTTAGTTGTTGTGGTTGCTCTGTTGGTGTCATTGATGCTGTTCTCGGAATCAAATATGGTGAGAAGGAAACCTTTGATTGGAAGGTGTCAGATATGGGGGTTTAGAGGGTTGGGGGTGAAGTTACGAGGGATGCACTTTCTCCAGTGGAAACTGAGCCACTGGGGACTGGAGAAGGGTAACTGATCCTGCAGAGCCTAATTATAGAGCTTGATGCTACAGCTTTTGGCCAACAGGTCTTCTCTGTTTTGGTCCTGGGAACCATAAAGAACAATTCCATCAGTGATGAACCTCTGAAAAATCAATATCTTCAAGTTGTGGAATTTATTGTACCTGTGATCTACTTGTTTCTCAGCAATATGGAACTGACTTTTAAAAACTGCATTTTCAAAAAGAATTGTGTTAGGCTGCTCTGTCAGCAATATGTGATTCACTAAAAGTGTGGTATGCACATTGCAGTTGTTTGCAAACACCAGCTGATGTTTTGTTACGTCAATATGGACCAAAGATCTGTTGATGCTGTTAAGATTATGTCGACATTTTTGCTACATTGTTTTGTTAATTGTCAATTTGTCCACACAAGTTGCATGTTGACTTTACGTTTTTTGTAATGCCTACTGATTACAAATGAAACACTGCCTTCCGGTTGCTTACCTTTTCACATGACCAGTATACGAATTCAATTATTTGTGCGTGGTGGAACTGTGTGGGTGGAAGGTGGCAATGTCACTGGCGTAGACTACTCGCAGCCAATGCTCTCCCTATGGGCTCTCCTCATCCGGGACAGTGTCATGCGTGCCAGATAGCTTACTAGAAGGGAAGCGGTAATGGCTGACTTGAGTTGGGGCGCTGGATTGCAGGCAGCTTTCTCTTGATCACGGAGGGGCTGCTGCCTGCTTGTCGGACCTGCATCTAGTTGTCATGCCGACGTCTACCTCCTCTGCTTTCGTAAGATGTCTTTTCTGACTACTGGTGCGATAAATAAGCATGCATCTCTCTGTTCGTTAACTAACCCAGCGACTAACCTGGACGTTTACGTGAGATGAGATAAATTGTTTTGCCGTTGCTAGGCCCCTGGCTCGACGGTAGTGAGCATCCCCTTTGATTCACTTAGGCGGCGGTAGCTTGGAAGCTAACTTTAAAGAGCTAGCCAGTTTCTGTGTCTATTTTATCGCTATAATCTTCTCTAGAGTTTCGGATAAGGTAAAACTTAATAGCGGCAATAATGTGTCCTGGCACGGCATTAGTCTATCAAGTCGGCTAAGGTTAGCATAACGCTAAAGAGCTAACATAACCTTAGGTGATAGCTATATCGACCTATGCAAGCTATTGATACGTGGTCGTGTAGCTAGCGTTATGATTACGCCCATGTTAGCCCAGAACCTGGTTTATTTGAGACGGCAACGACACCACCGGTAAGATATCCACGCCAACACAGCAAAATTTGCAAGCGACTGTAACAGATTTTCACTGTTATCATTATCTATGCTGCCACATTAGTTGTATATTGACTGCGAATTATCTAGCTAACGTTAGCGGGTTTTACAACATAGCAACGAAACCATACAGTCAGTCATGTTGCTTAGGGAATAACATTTATCTAGCGTGACATACGTTTGTTGTTTAACGTTATTTGTAACCTTTAAAACGGTTTGTTGATTTAGGGTAATTAAAATATGTCAGTGAATTCACATGGCAGTTCGTTGACATTGAGTGTTTATTTTTACACTCGACGTTGTTTTTATTGTCAAGTAGTTCAACTTGCATTTAATAATTCTAGCCTAATAGTAAGCATGTTTGCGTTTGCTATTGTAAATATTGTCTTGTGGGGGTATTCGCTTAACGGATCTGTCAACTGTAACGTTGATGGTGTCTCCCTGGAGTGCCGTGGATTGGGATCATGAAACTTTTTGAAAAATGTGGCTGAATCAAAAGATAACGATGATTAACTTTTTGTCTGTGTATCATCTGTCTGTCTATGATCTGTCTGTCTGTCTTTTGCCAGCCTTCACACACCTATTTCTGTGAACTGTTAGCAAAGCTTTCGACGTCGATTTGCAAATTCTCCCATGTCAGTAACACCTGTAAAAACATCCTGATCCGATTTGTGATAAGCTTACAAGGGCATCTTATCTCACAGTTGGCGCTGATTAGCCAACCGGTGATTTTGAAAGGCCAGTTTGACATTATGAGGCTCTTTTAATGAAAGCTAAAAAAGATATAGGTGAGCGTTAGAAACATTAATAATTGGCAATTGCCTTTTTACTGGTTTTAAGAGATCCTGTCATCTCTGTCAAATTTAGCCAGATACAGTAGCCATTTTTGTATTTGGGTTTGCAGACAGTCCCCCAGGCTATCAGCATTGATGCTGGCCATCTGTAACAGTGCTTGAAGATCAGTGTCTTTTTTTCCCCTCTTGACCCGATTCTCTGGAATAGAGTTTGCGTCCATATAAGGATCACCATGCAGCACATTCGGTTGCCCATAGTGATGTCAGAAACAAGGTCTTTTCAAAATGTGGTGCCAGCTCTGTTAGATTAGAGTTCATCATTTGGGCAGTTTGCTTTGGTCTTGTGTTAGTTCAGACTTAGATTTGCGTACTTGATTTATTTAGCAATTTTTTTTTGACAGGCACTGATGCTGGCAGTACTATCACTGTGAAAACAATCACAACATACTTGAAGCACAAAACAGTTACAAGCCAGCAGACCTTCGCTGTTGCGTCTGAATCTCCTTCATCATGTCCAGAAGCAAGAGCTCTGAGTCAGTAAAGGTCGTGGTTCGCTGCCGGCCTATGAATGAGAAGGAGCGTGCGGCTAATTATGAAAGAGTGGTGTCAGTTGATGTAAAACTTGGCCAAGTTGCCGTCAGGAACCCCCGAGGATGCTCTCCCCATGAGCACCCTAAGGTCTTTACCTTTGACTCGGTCTATGACTGGAACTCCAAGCAGGTGGACCTTTATGACGAAACCTTCAGGCCACTTGTAGACTCTGTGTTGCTGGGCTTCAATGGCACCATCTTCGCCTACGGCCAGACTGGTACGGGTAAGACTTACACGATGGAGGGTGTCCGCAACGACCCTGAGAGGAGAGGTGTCATCCCCAACTCTTTTGAGCACATCTTCACGCACATCTCGCGCTCGCAGAACCAGCAGTACCTTGTCCGTGCGTCCTACCTGGAGATCTACCAGGAGGAGATTCGTGACCTGCTTTCCAAGGACCAGTCTCGGAGGCTGGAGCTGAAGGAACGTCCTGACACGGGCGTCTATGTCAAGGACCTCTCTTCCTTTGTCACCAAGAGTGTACGCGAGATCGAGCATGTGATGAATGTGGGTAATCAGAACCGCTCAGTGGGTGCCACTAACATGAACGAGCACAGCTCGCGCTCGCATGCCATCTTTGTCATCACCATTGAGTGTAGTGAGACGGGCGTAGACGGCGAGAACCACATCCGTGTGGGCAAACTCAACCTGGTTGATCTGGCAGGCAGCGAGCGACAGACCAAGACTGGTGCTCAGGGTGAACGGCTGAAGGAGGCCACCAAGATCAACCTCTCGCTTTCCGCCCTGGGCAACGTCATCTCTGCACTGGTGGACGGCAGGAGCACGCACATCCCATACCGTGATTCCAAGCTTACACGGCTGTTGCAGGACTCACTAGGTGGCAATGCGCGCACCGTCATGGTTGCAAACATCGGGCCAGCTTCCTACAATGTGGAGGAGACGCTGACCACACTGCGCTACTCCAACCGCGCCAAGAACATAAAGAATAAGCCGCGCATCAACGAGGACCCTAAAGATGCACTGCTTCGCGAGTTCCAGGAGGAGATTGCCCGGCTCAAAGCTCAACTGGAGAAAAAGTCTGGCCGGCGGCGGAAGAAGCGCAGGCGACAGAGAGGCGGCGAGGCCGGCGACGATGGTGCCGATGATGATGAGGAGGATGACGGCGATGAGGAAGAGGAGGACTCCAGAGCGGAAGGGGACAAGACGGACTACTGGCGCGAGCAACAGGAGAAGCTGGAGAAAGAGAAGAAGGCCATTCTGGAGGACCACAGCCTGGTGGCCGAAGAGAAGCTGCGGCTGCTCAGGGAGAAGGAGAAGAAGATGGACGACCTGCGGCGAGAAAAGGAGGCCGGCGAGTTGTTAGCCGCCAAAATCAAGGTAACAACATCAACTTTCCCTCAGTCACACTGCTGTTTGAGGAGTTTTGGCCTTGCAACATATTCATACACTTACTTCCTGGGTTGTAGGTTGTCGTGTTCTATTTGTTAGTACCAATTCTACAAGATGAGAGGTCTAGATAAATGATGAGCCCTATTCCATTTTTCTCATTTGCACTGCTGGAACTCAGCCATACTAGATATTTTCTGGGGCTGTCTAAAAGAGGAAACATGGCTAGAAGCACCAAAGTAGCATTTAGAAATGGGGACATTCATTTTTTTTTTGGTGACATTTCCTAATTTTTGTGGTTTTGCTAACTGTCTCACATCATCTTATAACTTCTAGTTTTATCATTGTTCCTGCCTCAGGCTATGGAGAGTAAACTGCTGGTTGGAGGAAAGAACATTGTGGACCACACAAATGAACAGCAGCGGATTCTTGAACAAAAACGAAAGGAGATCGCGGAACAGGTATGGTCTGTGTAGTGCTTGTTGGCCTAGTAAAGCTGCACTGCATGACACCAGAGGGTTCCTGAAATGTGGCCAGGTAATCAAATCGTGTGTGTGTGTGTCTGTGTGTGTGCGTGTGTGTGCATGTGTGCAGAAACGGCGAGAGCGTGAGATGCAACAGCAGGTGGAGTGCCGAGATGAAGAGACATTAGAGCTGAAGGAGACATACAGCTCACTCCAACAGGAAGTGGACATTAAGACCAAGAAACTGAAAAAGGCAAGTGCATCCATATAGAGCATTGTAGAACATTGGTTCTCAAACTGGGGTCCATGGACTCCCAGGGGTCTGCAGCACGTTGCCAGGGGTTCCGTGAAAAATAATAGAGATCAGTATAGAGCCCAATCACATTGTGCTCATTACTCCTACCAGCATAACATTAATGACATAAATCTATCAAAACACTTATCAAAACACTTACACATTAGTGTTACTGCAAGAAAAAATAATATTAGTTATTATTATTTATGTGACACAGTAGGCCTAGATATGACAAAAAAAAAAGAAATCAATCCTTTTAAAACCGCTTCTGCTCTGTCAAGTTTTGCCAAATGCAGTAACATTTAAAACTGTTGTAGTATTAGCAAAATGTTAGAATAAGAGTTCAAAAGCATCTGAAAGAACAAATGGCTATAATCTTATGTAGATACATTTTTGTGGCGAGGGGTCCTTGAAAAAATGTTTGCTGCATGAGGGGTCCCCGGTCCAATGAAGTTTGAGAACCCCTGTTCTAGAACAACACTCGACTGTCCTCAGTGAAATTGAAATGGTGTATTCTAGTTAGTTAGTTAGTGTCTATATGTGTGCTGGTAGTGCCTAGGTTATTACAAGAACATAGTGCTGTGCTAGCAGTGTTTTCTTTAGGGAGATATCAGTGGAGCTGTGCACTCCGCTGTCGGCCACTTGTTCATACATGACTAGGCATGAGTAATGTCTCTCTGCTTGGCTGTATTTGCGCATTTGGTTCTCTCGCTCTCTCTCTCTTCATGCATTCACATGCAAGCACTGGATCTACTCTCTACCCCTCCTCATAGTCATCTCTACCCTCTCCCTGCTCACTCAGATGACCTTTTATCTTTTCCTCCCGTCCCCTACTCTTCCTCTTCTCTCTGCCCCACCCCCCCACCCCCAGCTCTTCGCCAAGCTGCAGGCAGTGAAGTCGGAGATCCAGGATATTCAGGACTCGCACATAAAGGAGAGGCAGGACTTGGAGCAGACCCAGAATGAACTCACCAGAGAGCTGAAGCTCAAGTAAGCACTGTCCCCTAGCCTTAGCTCGTCTGGGCTTTGGAAATGCCTATAAAAATACCCCATTATTTCCTGCAGTTGCAAATGGGTTCTTTTAAGCTGTCTAACCTTCAACTTTAATAGAAAGATCCTTTTATGCTACTGCCTATTAGAGTCTAATATCTACCGGGTGCCTCAGGTATCTCAGGGTCAGCCATATTTTCTCCCTCCATATACCAATACCTCATTATCCTAAAAGGGTCAGAAGAAAAGAAAATCAATTTGTTCTGTGGTGCTAGTATGTTTGGTTAATTGCTGAACTCATGTTTCCATCAAGGATTGATGGTTGTAAAAGGCTTTTGATTTAACAGCAGGATGTACACACAGTGCTGCTCTTTGCATGTCTTGGAAAAGACATTGAAAGCTTTCTGACCTGATTAAGTTTCACAGACACAGACCTACACCCCCCGCCCCCCAGACACACACAATGTCCACGCCATAAACTGTACCAAGAACAACATATGAAACTATTGAAATATTGTTGGGAACGTTTCATTTCAAGAACAGTGAAAAGCTGACAGCCAATTACTGGTAGAAGTCGTTGAATATTAGATTTACATTTATGGACATGAGGAGAGATTATCATCATCATTTCATTATGGATGGTCAGTGTGGGCACTCGTATTGTTAGTTACACCACAGTAGTTACAGTTATCTTTATTGTTATTGTTATTGTTCCTGGTGTGAACAGCCTTTTATTGATGAACAGTGTTGGACTGCTTGGATGAAATTCCTTGCTTGTGAAGGACAAATCATATTGAGGAGTTCGGGTGGTTGTCATGTTTTTTCTGTTGCTGCAGGACCCTCATCATGGAGAACTTCATCCCCTTGGAGGAGAAGAGCAAAATTGAGAACAGGGCCTTCTTTGATGAGGAAGATGACTGCTGGAAACTTCGGCCTATCACTCGGATAGAGAAGTATGTCAGTAGTGCAGTCGCAGCTGCCAACCTGACAGACTAAATTCAGACAAAGCCTAGCTTGAACTCTAAAGCAGTAGTGTCTCAATCCTGATGCCCTCCCTAAACCCTAAAAGACTTGGCAATCAGCCAAGTGTGAAGTCGATGCCAGTTAAGTCTGTCAGGGTGCTGGGATCAGGGTTTAGGACCTATGTTGGAATTTGGCCAATAATGGGCATGTAAGGTGAAGAATAAGGTCATTGACAGCACATTTCCATGAGGTGACACAGCAGTCATTCCATATTAGATGTCCTCGGTGTGACTGCAGCCTAGATAGGTGCAAACACAGAACGGGTCATTTATTATATGGTGACATAACCAAGTGTTGTTTCTGGTAATACTTCTGGGCTGAGCAAGACTGAGACAGACCACACACACACACACACACATACACATACACACACACACACACCTAAGCAAGTCTTGCTGACTTTGGCAACTTTGTCATCTCTCGACTAGAAATGAGTTGAATTTTTTTTTTTCATGTTCAGAAAATGAACAGTAACAAATGAAAGCAGGTGTTTCTGTAGCTCAGAAAGTGTGAGTCATTTAATAAGCAACGGACAAAAAAAGGCAGGTTGTTTAACTGGAAAATGCTGAAGTAAAATTAAACCAGTAAGTTGATGGATAATGGCTACAACGGCAAATTGCATTGCAAGTCAGAAAATATTTTTAGAAAAGAAACACTCTGTGTGTCATAATTTTTTGTCTAGTTGAAAGTGATTTTATTTAGAGTTTCCCTATAAACACAGAACTTAATGTCAGCCCTGTTAGTGTTGCAGAGGCTGAGTAGGGAACTATTTCACTTTAACAACCATTTCTTGCCCACAATTCTTTGTTTTGGTGAATGTAAATCTATGTGTAACATTTATGGCTCTGTTCTAAGGAGGTAATATGAGTGCCTTTTGAAGAATGGTACTCTCCAGAGATAGCTGATGAGTGTTCTCTTTTCTCTGCTCTCTCTCTCTCTCTCTCTCTCTCTCTTCTCTGTCTCTCTCTCACCCTAAAAGTGATCAGAAGATGATGACGAGACCTGTGTCAGCGGTGGGTTATCGGAGGCCTCTGAGTCAACATGCTCGTCTGGCTATGATGATGCAGCCAGATGTGAGATACAGGGTAGGTCCTAGGAATACGCTCATCCACACATATACTTCTGTATGTCCACAGAAGGAAACTGTAACATTTTGTAAACCCTACCCCCGCCTATTGAAGTGATGATTATCAGTCACAGACCACAATTTGAGAGATCTCTGTGTACTTTGTTTACAGTATAAAGACTTCAGTTGACTAAGTCCGTTCAGAAGGAGGCATCATAAATAGACTTGAACTAACATGGATCTTAGTCATATAACATGTTTGTTGTCCTCCATCATAGTGCAAAGAATCTTAAACAGGAGCAGGGAGGGTATGTTGTCTAAAAGAAATCTATTCTGTCTTTTGAATGTGCTCATGTACAGACCATTTGTGTACATAATGTAGTCAGTGCTGATGAGAAATGTTGAGAAATGATGTTCTCTTTGGAGCGTGCTCTCTCTCTTGCATCCTTCCACACCCCTCATGTTTTCATCAGTCCCCAGTCCTCCTGCCATCTGTCCCGTGTCCTTGTCTTCTTTCCTCTCTCTCTTGTTTATCACCCTCTCTAATATTTCTCTCCTCCTTGGCTATTTTTGTCATTGTTTGCTCCATCGTTTTTGATGCCATGCCTGCTGTCTCTTTTGTTCTCTCTCTCTATCTATCCTTCCGTGTCAACCTATTTTTCGACTTCCATTCCTCCTACCACTGTTATCACATCTCTCTCACTCTTGCTCGTTAACCTTTCTCACTTTCATTCTCTTTCAATCTCTTGCTCTCTCTCTCTCTTGATCTATTTCTCTTTCTTTCTTTATCTCTTTTTCTTTCTTTCTTTCTTTCTGTCTTTTCTCTCTCTCTCTCTTTCCCCCTGTCTCCCTCCTCTTCCCGCGTGCTGTGAGCGTAGCACAGTGACCAGCCCTGTCCCCTCTTGTCTGTCTCCTGCTGGCCCAGGCTGAAAATATCCTGCTGCTGGAGTTGGACATGCCTGGCCGGACTACCAAGGAGTACGAGGAGCCAGTCATCGCGCCCAAGGTGGCGGCAGCGCTGGAGGACGCACTTCGCGATGAAGACGAGATCCAGGTGGACGCCTCCGCTCTGTACAGCGCCGGGAGCCTCGGCCTCCGCGGCCTCTATGGGGGCCTCAGCGCCAGCAGCAGCGCCGGTAGCCTCGGCGCCATCAGCCCTGGATCGCTCGGATCCACAGGAGGCTCCGCTAAGAAGCCCAAATCAGGGTGAGGAATTGGGGGGTGTGCGGGGGGGTCAGGCGGGTGGGGTAGAAATGATAGAGGAATGGGTGGAGGGATGTCATGTCATGCAAGTCATGCAAGAAAGAAAGACATGAACACTAAGGAATGAAAAAGAAAGGGTGGGGTGGAGGGATGTAAGTGGATGAACAGGTAGATGGAGATCTGGTCTAGGTTCAGCCTTTATTCAAAAAAAAAAAAAAAGATGGCACTGATATTATAGATCATCTTCGATATCAATTTAATCATACGGAACTTCCTAGGGAGCTGCAAAGTTGAATGCTAGCATAAAAGTTGGTATTCATAAAGTGCAGAGAAGGGGGGAGTGAGTGAGAGTAATGTTGGGGGATTGGAAGCGAGGAGGAAGGCAAAGAGATAAGAAGACAGAGATAGGTAGAGAGAGGTAGGATTAACAGAGAATGGTCCTCCTGTGCAGTTAATTAGCCATGCATGCACGCATGCCAGGTTTCTCACCTCGAAAGCAGGCTTTCTTTAAAGTCCCCCCATCCCCTCCCTGCACGAGTCCCACGCTATAAAAAGACCGTATGCGTGTAAGTAGAGAGGAGTCATGTGGTCTTGTGCCATCCAGCTGACTAAGAGAGTGTCGCTCTTCAGGGGGAAAAAATGCATGAAACCCAAAAATGCATTTCTTTTGTTGTGTATGTGTGTGTCTGCTACTTTGTACTTGTCTTGTGTGACCCCTTATTTCTTTCTTTTTATGTTTTTTTGGTCTCCCCTTCCCCGCCTGCCTTTCCTCCAGCCGTCCGAAAACCGGCAAGAAAGTGAGCACCCCCACGTCTGCACACAGCCCCTCCTCGATGGCTCACAGCCCTCTTTATCCACAGTCCCGCGGGCTCGTGCCAAAGTGACCATCACCACCCCAGCTCCAACCTGTCAACCCCTTTTCCCCTGGCCTGACATTGGATACTGGACCATAAGGAATGATTCTGCCCTTCACCCCCCCCCCCCCACACACACACACACACACACACACACACACTATTCCCTCTGTTGTCCAGCTATACTGTATTTCTGGAACCTGACATAATGTTAATGACTGTCATTGTGTGACCAACGATACACTTATTCCCAGACCTCCCTGAGCTTTACAATCTCAGGTGGCCGAAGCATACTCCTACTACTAACAATGCAGTTTCAAAAACGAGAGCAGAAACACTAGCAAAACTGGACCACCCTTCCCACAATTAATAAAAAAGGGAAGAAGCAGGTGATGTCATCACTGTGAGACAGTGATATGTGGCACAAGTAGTAAGGAGGCCTTCCTGCTCCCTCTCTGCTACATGGACACTTAAGTCTTGCTGTTGTTTTTGCGAAAATGTAAAGAAACTGAAGACATGCTGGCATATGTGTGGCCCTTACTTGAACATATAGCCTAGGTTTGTCTTGTCTCGTGTATGTGTGTGTCTGGAAGTACTGTATGTATGTTTGTATGTTGTTGGTCTGTGTGTGTGTGTTTGTGTGTGTTTATATCTGTGCGCTGTAGTTGACTCTCTCTACGTTATGACTGATATGTAATGGCAGCTCTTTTTTTGACAATATGGCATCACGTGTGAAGCGCGGTGCCATCACCGCATACACACACATCAAGGGGTGCTTTAGTCTGGCTTCTGTTTTACTACTTCCAGTTTTAGGGATTACAAATGTGAGCGCCGGCGTGAAAATGTCTGAAATGTTCAGAGGAGACGCAAGGTTTTTAAACCTGAGCAAGCCCTGCTGATAAGTCTTAAGAGACCTAGTGCATTGCGCTGCCTGCCGGACATGTAAAGTAACACCTGCGCTGCTCTCTGTCCGCTTAAGCAGAGATAGGAAGCTAGATGGGCTAAAGGTGAACAAAGGTCAATGTCAACCAAAAACATCAGGGTTCCAAGGTGCCTTAGAGTCCCCACAGCTTTTAAACATGGTAGGAAGGAACATTAGATGTACAGAAAAAAAGAGAGTAGCCCCTGAAACCCTGAATCCTCAAAGACTTAACTGGTAGGAATGGACTTCATGATGGCCTGATTCAAGTCTAATGGTTCAGGGCTTAGGAAGGGCATTGGGATTCAGTCAGCGTGTATCTTTTGGACCCTCAAGTGTCCCTTGGACGGGAAGAGAGAACTCTAAATTGTTTGTAGTTTGGAAAAGGTGTGTTTTAAGATGTGTGGTAGCTGCTGAGCAGAACCTACCTTTGTCTGGTTCGCATACTTGCTTGAAACCTCTGCCCTTTCAGAATCTTTAATTGCTGTTCACCCCACAGACCCCACCCAACCCCACAGTCCTGCACCTGCAACTCCCAGGGTCATGCCACTGCCTACAGCTTTTGCTGCTGTAGGGATATTGTGACCCAACCCATCTCACACACCTAGCTTGCATTATAAGTCTATATGTAAAGAGCTGTTTATAGAGGATTTAATGCAGAGTTGTTTCGCTGTTTGTTATTCAAGAAAAAGCAAGAGATTAAAAGACTAAAGCAATCGTAGGGATCATTAAAGAGGCTAAGTTATTGCAATACCACATTGCTCCATTCCATGAACCCACAGTTGTAGATACGCTTTGTCTGTTTTTTCCTTTTTTTTATAGATTCAGTTGTTTATTTTTTATTTGTATTATTTAAAGTTGTGTATAAATTTATTTTTGCATTTACAAGTTTTTTTTTAATATCACAAATTAAATGTATTTACAGTAATTTTTACTAAGACATTTACAGTGCTTTGCTTTGCGACGGTCTTTTAAATTTTGCATTTTGCAGATACACAACATTGGTTGTGAGAAGATCATATACTTTATTGAATTGTGTTAGAGAGAATGAGTGTGAGGGATGTTTATGTTTGCACAGAAAATCTAAGATATTAAAACAAGATAAAAAGGCTTGTGTAAAAAGATTTATTAAGCCAATGGTAAGTTTCTAAGGACCCCAATGGACCATAAAATGCTAAAACACTACCTTGCTCTGCATGACTTGAGAGCATAATGCTGGTAACCTTGTTACTCTTATACTGGTAACGAAATGTGAATGTTTCCCATCAGATTCCTGAAACACTACACCCATGTAAGAAGTCATAGCCACTGAATTCTGACTGAACTTAAATCAATAAACAAAAACTTGGGGAAGGCTTTCCCCCTCTTAACATTGATGTGCTAGAGTTGTTTTAGCCAACTTTGTGATGATGCCTATCTCAATGCTTGGCTGAGCAGAGATCCAGACATTTCTGATGTATTTCGATGATGTAATTCTTTTTTAAATTAAAGAAACCTTATTATCTTCTGGTGTTTTTTTTTTTTGTAGATGTACATTACTTTAGTCAACAAAAGAAAGTAAATAGTAAGATATGTTGGTTTTATATAAACATGATTTTAGAAAAAGTTTTTGGTTTTATTACAAGCTGTAAAAAATCTTCACTCGTACACTGCCATTGTTGTTTACATCTCATGCCTTCTGGGTAAAAAGTGACATCACCTGATCGTGCCAGTTTAGGTCTGCGCTGTCAACCTGATTTACACAGTGTTTGGGTTAAAACTGCAAAGGCTGAACAGAAAAAGTGTTAATTTAAGTGTTGGCGACTCAACAAGGTGATCACTTTTTACCCAGAAAGCACCGAGACGTAAACAGCAATGGCTCTTTACGAGCTATACAAATGAAGGCATTTTTAGAAAGTTTTAATAAAAACTAAACCAATTTGGGTGTTTTTTAAATCACATTAACATTCATTCACATTATGTTTTACCAGACCAGGAACCTTTTAAATTCTCTACTTTACCATGCCAAACAGCCACAGCAGTAATATGAACCAACTGTTTGCATATATTACTTTGTTTATTGAAGACCACCAACAGTGCAGATGAACTTCCAACAGAAAAAACCTTTGAACAGCAGAGAAACAGCATACAGCATTTTGCAAAGATCAAATCCTCTACATTCATCTAATGAAGGAAATGTGAAGAAATGAAAATCTTTTAGAAATATGATAACCAGAGAAAGCAAAGGGAATGGTTCAGAGAAGAAAAAAAATGTTCATGACCTCCCCATACGAGGGTCATTCTGGCCAAATGCCCAGTCCAATGTACACGATTTTCTCCTTCCTCTTTTCAGTCAGAGGTGAGACCATAATCTATGAATGTGATTGACATGACTTATCACATCAACACAAAAAACTTGACATGTTATTTTTCATTATTGAAAGATGTGACATTTATTGACTTGCTTATTTGTTAATACATGTATTCAATAATGTAAATGCTCATAAGGCACTTTGAAAGTCCCATGTGTATTTTATCTGTAGACTAACCACCTCCATCTTAATCATGCTTTTTTGGGGGGGGGACAATAAAACAGAATAATACAATGGTCTCAGGCCTAAGAACTAGAAACTACAAAAATTCAAGCTAGTCTCTTCACCACCACCATCATTAACTGAAACAATTTGTTCTTGGGAAAAATATGTTTGGATTTGGATGCTTCCAAGGAAATAAAATATCCTATCTTTGCTCCCCATGCTAAGCCTCCCATCATTGGCAGCACAAGGGAATATTAACACTTCACCCCACATGACTCACAAATGTGTAAAGCTGGTTCAAAGAGAGAAAAGAAAACAGTCAGAGAAAAGAAAGCTATATTGACCAACCCAACACAATCTATTTTTTGAAATTCTAAAATCAAAATTCTCCTGCAGTAATGTTTGCCAAACCTTGTGCCTTTACCTGTACTCCTGTGCACCCCATACTTGGAGTTACACAGACACTACAACCCTGCCGGCCTCATCTTAGGAACAATCATCATGACACAGATTCAAAAACAGTCGAGAGCACAACATAGAGACAAACCTCAGCACGAGCAGACCGCTTTTTGATTTTTTTGTTTTTTTCAGTGTTAACATTTAAACTGAATGCATATGACAAATGATTAACAGAGACATTATACTGACAACTTTTTTTCTACGGAAGTAAAATCTTGGAAACGCTGTCAGTAATGTGCCAACAGCTTCACCCACTGCAACAATATGCAAAGATCAAGATGTACAGGCAGTTTGCATGAAAAACCTTGCGTGACAGAAAGAGAGCCTGGGATGGAAGATCATCATGTATCATGGGTGAGCAGGCTTTTAGGCCTCAAACAAAGTCACGTTTTATGGAATTTACACCTCTGTTTCATCCACCACAACACCCTAGGCAAACATCAAAATCATCAAGTCAAGTCCGCCAAGGAAAAACACTCACCACCACAGACTTGCACTGACCTGAAAAGGCCACACTCTTATTCCCTTCCGGCTTTTGTGTAATTAAAGTCTTTGCAATATCGGTCAGCCTTAATTCATTATAATAATATAAAATTAATTCTAATAATAAAAAAAACAAACAAGAAAGAGCAGACCCCTTTATCTTTATCTGCTTGGCAAACCCTAACTTTCTCATCAAAGGTTAGAATCGATGGGTAAAATGGGCTTAGAATATTGACACCTGGGAGGCTGAGACAGTTGTGTCTCCAAGCTGAGATCAAGACTACTACTCAGTTCATTATAAAGCGTGTCAGCCAGTTCACCTTCTCCATACTTCAAAGATGCACTCCTTGGGTGAAGAGAGACAGAAAGAGGTCAAGAAGTACAGAGGTTTGGAGGGAGGGAAGGAAGGAGGACCGGAGAGCCGTGATCTCATCCTCACTTCTCACGGTAGTACAGCAGGTACATCTTCAGCGGCTCGGGTAGGGGCAATCCCAGGATCCTCTCACGCAGGATGTTGACGGGAGGCTCACCCTGAGGCTCGCCTTTGCCCTTCTCCTCCTCCTCCTCCTCCTCGTCCTCGTCCTCTCGGGAAGCGTGTTCTTCCTCATCCTCCTGATCCTCTTCCCCCCTATTGCCTTTCCCCCGCCGGCTGCCACTGCGACGGCCGCATTTCCCCCGTCCCTCTTCCTCCTCCTCCTCTCCCTCTCCGTCCTCGTCCTCTCTCGGCACCCCGTGAGCCCTCAGCTCAGCGAGAGATGGAATGGCAGAGTCGCGGAGGATGAGCGAGTCTACACGCCTTCGGTGCAGGCGCCGACGCTTGAAGCGTGGGCCATAGCGATGCATGGCCCGTGCCCCAGGGAACGACACACGACTCTTGCTGCGGCCCTCGGAAGCCCCTGATGTGACCCTTAGTGTGTGGCGGATGGCCAAGCGGGCCAGGTCCTGAAGAGACCGCACCTCAAAAATGGCTGCAAAGAACACAAGAGGGGAGGTAATCAGCTTATTTTATTTTAATCTGAGGCAAATGCTCAGTTGTCATCCAATACTAAGACACCGGATCACACTAGCCACTCACCCAAACCAGGCATTGTTCTATTATGATACCAATGATCTTGATACCCTTGATACCCTGATCTTATGCCAAGTCTTTGCATAACTATGAAGAAGTGGCTGTTTGTGGCTTTGGAAATGAGCTGTGTTCATGCTGTGAAGACTCACGTAGTGGGACAGTCCTGGCTTTGCCATTGGTATTGTGTCTGGGCTGCACCAGTGGTGCAAAGGACACAGCAATGATCTTTTTGGTCTCCCAGGAATTTTGGCCTGTGCGGGTAATCTTGGTCAGCTGGAAAAGAGCAGGAGAGTTCATGCTTCAGTTTGTTTGTGTTGGTTCCAATGAAGACTAAATCTACATTATTCAAGTCATTCTGTTGCATGTAAAGTTCAAATGTCATTAAAAAAAACCCTTTATCATGTTCACAAATCCTTATCAAAGTTCACTGGAAAATAAAAGAAAATGATGCATAACTCAGGAATCCTTCAGGAGATCAATGCAACATTTCAATTAAGTGTGTACATTACATGGTTCAAGTTGACTTAACTACAGTAAAATGGTTAGTGGAAGGCTGATAATATATAACTTTCTAGTTATTATTAATGATAATAATAACTAGAAATGTATTTCCTGAAGGAAATACCAGTGCATGCAAATTCATTGCTTGTTGATAGGGTAATCATGGGTAATCACTGTTGTGGTAGTGGACCACTCCACGGATAGGTAAAAGGCAGAGATTGAATTTCCCTCACCGGATCAAAATAGTGTATAAACTTACTATGCAATAGCCATGGTGGCCATCTATCTATGCCAAATTTTCAGGCTAGGTGAGAGAAGTTTTATGGATAGTTTACAGCCACAATATACAGTACATATACAGTATCCTGACTGTCATTCCTGTCATTCCAGTCATTCCTGACTGAGAAAACTTACTACTACTGTCTATAGTAGTACAGACTATATACTACAGAATATGTTCTCCTACTTCTTAACTTATTTTTACTTCATTAAAGAAGAAATCCACTGTGAATCAATCCAGCAACTCACTTTCAGTGTCATTTTCCTATGCCCCATTCAGCTGTCCATTTGCAATTCGGTCTATGTGACTGGTTCTTTTTCTTACAGAAAGCACTGTGACCTTGAACAACAGGGTTATTGATTCACACCAGATTTCTCCTGTAAGAGAGGTTTAATGGAGATGCAGATACAGTAATTTCCCTAGGGGCTGTAGACATGTAGTGCTCTGCTGTGCTTTTGCTGGACTCACTTTCTCTTCCAGGGGCAAGACCAGGATGCCCCCAACCTTGAGCAGGTTCTTCATGTAGTTCTCATGCTCTCGTTGCACCCCTGCGCCACAGTAAACCCGATCATACTGTCTGCTGTCTGGGGGGATCTCTAGACAGTTGCCTGCCACAAAGACTGGCTCACAGAACTCAAACCTGCAGCCACAACACACACACACACACACACACACAAATATCGAATTAGCATCAATAGTAGGTCCTAGAGGTTTGGTAGAAATGTTTTTCATTTTAATAAAAACAAGATTTGTAATGGGTCTGAGTAAGGTCCCAAAAGAAACCATTTCTTTTTTTCAATAACAAGGAACAAGTCCAGGTGGACGCACACAATAGAGGAATCAAAACGTACTTATCAAAGCTGTCACTGGTTTTAATGAAGAGGTCCAGTTTCTGGTAAGCATACTCTATCACATCTGGATGCAACTCCACCCCATGATTCACTCCAAAGGGTCCTTAAGACAAAAACATCAGAGCATCAAATATGGACTCGTCCACTTAAGCTGCTCTGTTTAGTTCACATGGAATACTTCTGGTTTCGAGCCGTCTTAAACACAGCTTTGCAATCACTTACACTGTAGTTAATGTTACTTTATTGTACTTAATTGTACTGCCACATTAATGTGACATTATAGAAATGCCAGCCCAATGCTAGTTGATTTGCTCGCTAATGTCAGAGGATATCATGACACTCAGGCAATTTTGACATTGTGTCAATATAATTGTTATTTTTTTTCACTTTCTGTTGTGTCTAGGTCATTTTTTGATGTTTCAGCGTAAAGCACAACACATTGCTCTCTTAATGCTCAGAAGGAGTCTAGGGTATCTGTGCCACTAATCTTATCGAGGCACTGGGTTGACTGAGTGCTTTAGGAATATGATCTGAGGTCACCTCACAGCAGCACAGTAATACATCTGGGGTCCATCTGAAATCGCCTGTACCCCGGCCAAGAAATGATCAGGTGAAGCACTTCAAACCAACACCAGTGTGAGAACACCTGAATATTTAAAGGCCAACACATGATAGGCTCTTTGTGTTCTTTCTAGAGGCAAACAAAGTCAACTGTGCCAAAAGCCTTTTTAAATTATTATGTCAAATAAACATAATTATTTATCAGATGATTCCACCCAAAGCCTCTAACAGTAAAAGTAAGGTGGCAATTTTTCTAGGGCATGCGTGGGTGTCATGTTCAGTGATTTTCACAGAAAAAAAAAATCACAGAAACACTATAAACTTCATTTGTTCATTTTCTCTAAACAGATTCACAACTACAAGTGTTCTTTTTCAAATCATCACCTCCCTAAAATATTCTCTTGAGTAATTTTTTTCAGATTTTGCAGGAAATACAAAAACACTTAACTAACCAGAAAAGCACTCAGAGAGCGCAGACCTCCACCAAGGCAATATAGGGTCACTGACCCAATATAAATTCCAGATGGTGTCACAGATCACCACCAAAATTTAACCATCTGTTCCTTGTCGTTGTCATCCAAATCCGTGCAGTAATTTTTTAGTTATCTTACTCACAGGCAGACAGACAGACAGACTCTGGTGAAAATATGACCTCTTTGATGGAGGTAAAAATCCTGTTGGAGATGTTTTAGGCAAAAACATAATTTGACTTGAATTTATGAGGTGATGAAATGTTTTTACCTTTTTACACCTCTCTGCCACTGGATTATAACTTGTCTCAACAATTTCACCTAAAGATAGAGATCTGATTGCCAGATAGCATTTTCAACTCACACACACACACACAATCATCTGATGAGGCATGGCCAGGCATGTCTTATTCATCTGAGCATATCAAAAAATACTTTGGACAGCAAGCTAATTCTACTCACCTTGTATCAACATCATCAAGTCAAATGTACCTCCCTCAAAGAGGCTTGACCTAGATAAACAGCAAGAATTTTATATTCGCTCTGCAGGTCGCAGGTCTGTCTGGCCTCGAGTCATTGCAGCTCATTACCAATTCACCAAAATCCAGGAACCAATCACAACTGCTTATCCAGTATGATTTGGGCTTTATATAATTCACAACCAATGAAGGCAACAGCATAAAACTTAATGGTTAAATTATGGAAGTGTATTTTCAATTAAAACAGTTGTTTTAATGATTGATGGATTTGCTGCTCTTCTGACTTTTAACGCTTTGATTTAATCTCAGATCTGATGTTGGCTATAGCCCTGAGCATAGGAGGTCAATCACTCATTGCTAGACCCAAGATTGATGTAGGTCTGGTTCCCAGGCTAAGATCCTTCACCTTGCTTGGCTTCAGGAGGACTGACTCACCTAGGATAAGGCCCACCATGGTGCTCAGGTAGCCTGTGCCGCTGCCCAGGTTAAGGAACGACAGGCCTGGCTGCAGGTCCAGGGCCTCCATAACTTCTGAGTAGATGCAGGGCGCTGACAGGTGGATGTTCCCGTGCCTCCAGGCCAGGTCCTTGTAGGCGTTGTCGCGGTACTCCTCCAGGTAGTAGTCGGCACGGTCGATGGCCCGGAAGGCGCGTTCCACCAGGTCAGAGCGGATGTAGTGCGCCTCCTTCAGGTTGTCAATCAGCTCATCGTTGTCCTCCCCTGCGCTCACCGCCCCTCCCATTGTGGCGAAAGAGTGAGGGACACTGCGGTGGACCTGGACAGTGAGGAATGGGAATAGGGATCATGGTAAGGAAATCATACGGCCAGCGGATTGGCTGACATACTGACATGTAGTGCACCAACTATAGGGCATCAGAAATAACAGAGTGTTAATGATGCTGTATACGTACTCTGCTAAATAGCCATTCGAAAAATATATGGTTTTACAGAAGACTGATAATGTGCCAATGCCACCTCTCTGACCAAGACCATCATGAACAAAAACGTCAATGTCAACTCAATGCACATAAACTAAAAACGATCAGAAGCATGTTTCCCCCTGGCTCATGGCAGGTTCAGACATGGTAAGCCGTGGCCATGGCTAACAGTGGCGCAAAATACAACCACACGACCCGTTGTCACAGTTGATTTAATCTATTGTCAGATGTCAAACAATGCCAAGTTTAAAAGTGACACGCAGCTGTTCCACACGTACAAACGGGCCAAAGAGGAAGGAGCTTTGTAGGTCTATAGGCAACAGAGTGGCATGATTTTTGATGGTTTCCTAGAACTGACAGGGTTGGCTGCTTCCAAAAACATTTGGTATGTAAACTAAAGGACATCAAAGGGAAGTGTGCCAGTTGGTGAACGGGTCGTAAAACATCCACGAACTTTCACAATTACGTGTTGGCCTTTTGAATCCAGTGTTGCTTGTGGGCAAGCTTACCGGACTCCATCTACAGCGCATATGGGTTACCTAAGTTACCTAACCTTTAATTTCCTTGATGGCCTTTCCAGTAATTTGTTGGCTTTGGTGACCCTGAATGGGACTGGATATTGACGCACACATTACAAAAATCCGCATTTTATCAATTTTCAAAAGTTGCTGCACCAGTGTCCACTATGTGACGCTGTCCGTATACACAGCCGGTTGTTTCCTTTGATGAAAGAAACATTAATAACCGTAAAGTAATCGGTGTACAGCGACGATAAATATGTTAAAATGTATGTCATGTTATTAAGTAAGTAAAATGTGACGCAGGAAATGTTGTCAGTTCAAAACAACAGCATCCATAACATTTGAGTGACGCGACCATGCATCTCTCGCTAGTGTTGTTAACCTACTTCGCTAACCCAGTTGCGTTAATATTAGCATAATAAACAAATACGTGCAAGTTTGTTCAGCGTTACAGCACTGAGAATAATGATCGTCATTATTCAAACAGAGCAACGTGAGACTTGCTATTTAAAAAAGACACCGATACCAAACAGAAAACAGCATAGTGGAGAGAGAGAGAGAGAGACACGTTTAAAGTCAAGGCTAGCTAGCCATCTGTTATCTTAGACAAAAGAGTAACAAACGGAAATATTTGGGAACACAGTCAACATTAACGGCGTAAATTATTTTTTACCGTATAGTATAGAGGTTCTTTGCTGTTTCATGCAATAAGGGGATAAATCCCTTAGCGGGTTAGCGGCCGTATGTTTTCAAGGTTTTCTTCGGAAATACTCTACTGCTGCTGCTTCTCTGGCTGCAACCCTGGATGTAAACACTGGCCAGGGGACGCACTGACGTCGCACGCATGAATACGACAAAATGTGTGTCACAGGTGGAAGTGTGAGAAAGGCCTAAAATCTCGTGAATATGTAGCTTGCCAGTGTTAAATCAAAAAGTAAATTACTGGGTGAACAGACCTGACTGTATGTCACTGTAAAGCACAGATTTCACAGTTTCTGTCTCCGTTTTCACATTGTTGTGGGGAAAATGTGGAGTGGTAACTTGAAACACACACACACACATACCAGCTGGCATTGTAAAATGTAGTTTAGATAGATAGATAGAGAGAGGGAGAGAAACTTGCCTTCACTAATCGTGAATTAACTGGATCGTAGCAAGACTGCCCTTTCTCAATTTGCTCTGGCCAGTAATTTAGATGAGTCAATTGGTGGTGTGGCCATAGGAAGCATATAATGATATAATGAATACACCCTCTACTCCCCCCCCCCCCCAAGGAATGGTCAGGTAAGCCTAGGGTACTAGGTCAGTTTCCTAAAAGCTGTAGAATAAATAACTGACATTCTGTCTTATAGCCTATACTTTAAACCGTTGTGCCACACAACAGATCACAGTGGAGAAATAAGGGGCAATTCCACGCAAAACTGTTGCATCCATAATGCCAACACAATGCCATGGTATGATATGAATGATGATTACACAGAATTTGAGCATTCACTCTTTTTGGTTGTAGAACTCATTTTATGAAAATTCACATTATCATTTGCGTCATACAAATACCATGGCATTTTGTTGTCATTATGGATGTGACAGTTTGTGTGGAATTGCCCTTGGGCCTATATAAAGTGTGCTTTTGGCTTGTTTAATCCTCTTGTGTGGAAAACATGCATCAGTCTTGTTGTAGGTCAACTTCATTAAAATGGCTCATTTTCCCCACCCTGCCCCATATGGCTTTGGCACAGCAATAAGAAAATGTTGGGTTAAAATGTTGGATTAAAACTTATTTATGAATTTTCGTTAGGTAGTGACAGAATGAATAAACTACACTATTGAATAGGCCACATGAAACCATTGTACAAACCCAACAATAAAACTAATTATCTAACCAATCCATTAGCAAAACCTTCTTCTGTGGTGCAGCAAATGGGGGTATTTTGATGTGCACTGATAGGCCAACATTACCACATTTCAATAACAATGTGGTATTGATGTTTTTGGGTCCCTGGTATGACCTCGGCGAAATTTTAATTCAACATGCTGGCGCCTGGAGACAAGTGAAACAGATGGCTAGCCAAAATCTGATTGGAATAATAATTTCTTAGAGGCGGCTAAAATGTCACTACTATAAAAAAGCAAATCTCTAAAGACAACAGCTATAACAACATCAAGAACAACCACAAGAACAACCAAATGATGATTTCGGTATAAATAGCCTACTCAAGTAGGCTCAGTAGTGCTTATTTAGCCAAATTAATTAATGTTAGACTGTTTCACTGGTCTTAGTTTAGATATATTCACACAGTTGTCATTTTATTTAACCTGACCCACGCAATATGCTGTCTGTAGTCTTTGGTACAGCTTACTTTATTGAATAAGGCCAGATCTGTGTCTGTCACCTGTCAACTGTGGGCCTACTCCACATGATTCTGTTATATCTCTTATTTGCCACTAGATGGCAGTCCTCCAGCGTTAAAGATTTCAATCACATGCCATGTAATCTCCAGCACCAAACTTGGGTCTAGGCCAATAAAACCAACCATTTCACAAATCACGCATACTACCAAAAACACATAAGACACAACATCTCAAAGGTATTTGTTCTTTATTAATGTTTTCAATAGATAACATTAAAATGAATCATATCCCGCCTCACAAGACACCACTGTTCCTGGTATAACACTGACACTGCAACACGAGTACATAGGTACACAAACACAGTCACAATCCAGACCCAACTACTGTATTCACGTCCAAAAATGCACATAAATTAAAATTAAACAAAACAAAAACAAAATAAAACAAAACCAAAAAAGACACTTCTATATGCACACAGCCAAGGTCCATCCTGCTCTACAAAATGTCACAGTAGCAAAGGAACAACCACCTCTACAAAAATTAACAATAAAATTCATATAGGTCTATCACTGTGGAAGTGCTCTTTTATTTTGGAAGTACCCATTCATTTTTTTTTGTTTACTAAAGGAGAGCATTATCTACGCCTAAAAAATGACCAGTAAAAATAGCTCATCTCTGTAAAAATGCTCCAGCTGGATAGACCTTGGCTGTGAATGGCATCAGAAACTTTTTTTAAACATTTTTTTCTCTTTAGTACAACAACCATAACACTTCTTTTAATACAAATTTGTACAGAGTCCCACTGGTTTCAGAGTAATGCCCTATGCATATATGCATCTTGTCATGTTGTGTTTATTTTGATCTTTCCTTCACAGACACTTGGCTTCATGCTGTGCAATACCTGAATTAATAAGATCAAATCACAGTTTTGTGTGTGAGATTTTCTTTTCCCTCTTCAGTCAAGTGAACACATTTTCTGTACATTAATGTTTCATGTCTCAGTAACAACTCGAAAGCATCTAAATGGTCATAGATTGTGTAGAATATGTGTATTTGTGTCTGTGTGTGTGTGTTTGTCTTTAAACCTGCCTGTAGTGACAGGGATCATTCAATTGTGTTTTTTTTCTCAATGTTGAGCAAAATCCCTGTTCCCATCCCACCCCAACCCTATCAAGACCCTAAGATATCTCCCTCCCTAGCCCGCCTTCATCCTGAGCGAGATATGAACCTAGATCCCAAATGTAAACATACCCTTTCCTGCTGTGAGTGACTGAGAAAGGCACACATAATGAGTCACACAGCATTGAGCTACAGTACCTATGTGGGCAAATTTTGGTTATACCAGCTTAATGGAACAAACTATTGTCAGAGACATGCTTTCTGTTTTTGTATCTTGTGTGTGTATGCTTCAAAATATGCAAACAAACACATAGCTAAATGTACATGAAGTCTTTTTGTCACTCTGACTTGCCATTTTAGGTCACTCAAATATAGATGCTGGGATGTACCTGTGAGTTATACTGAAGAGGCCATATCTGCACTCCATGGCCACAGACTTAGTTTCAATTAATTAAGCATGATAAGCCTGACACTACTCAAATCCTTATCGCAGTTATGACAGGCCAAAGATAAATACAAGTCTTATCCATTATACTAATACAGATATTCCACCAGAGGAAGGATATATTTGTTCCAGTCAAGTATAGTGCAATGACATGGAATTGTCTTGACCCACAGCCCAACTGTAAAACTGCTCAGTGAAATCCAGCTGAAAGAGTCGGTATGGGTGATTGCGGGCATGCACACAACAGAGAACCAGGAAACAGTGACAACCACTGCAGAGTGCCATAGACTCTAAATGACTCAATACAACAATGATGGTATGATATCATTGATGCACTAGCAGTCTTCTTAGCAAGCCATCTTCAACAGTGGCACTACCTTTGAAACATTGTTTTGGTCATGCCTTATGGGTTTCTCTGGGTTCTAGGTAAAGGTCATGTCCAATACCGAATTAACAGCTCATCTGTTTATTTCTCTGATGACATCAAAAGAAGTGAACTTTTACAATGATTATGTCATGGCATCTTTACAGTTATGAAAGGTTATTTTTAATGAACCGGGCAGTAAATATTTTCGTTCCAATTTCCAGTGGGCAAAGGATTTAACTGTAAGAAGTGACATCTACGTCATCTTCCTAAATGGCACAACAATTAAGGGGCAGCATTTTTTTTTATTAGGAAAAGCTACACAATAAAAAAAGAAAGACTTATAGTCTATTTCAATGCTTTTGTGCATTAGAAGGCCAAAATAATAAAGAAAAAAAAATTACCAAAACATAACAGACATATCTGACACTTTGACAGGGATTTGCACTGTTTACATTGACTGAACAAGCATGAAGGCTTTATGTATTTGCGTTTGATAGAACTGGAAAGTTTATGGTATAGGTGTGTGTCAATTATGCAGTGTTCTGCACATATACATTCTCATTGGATGTCCATTGAATCAAAATCCAACAAATGTGTGGCAAAACCACTGTCCATCTAATACAGTGATAAAACGTACACTGAACTACAATATACAGGTCGTACATAAACAAGTTTATCATTCATGGCCAATGATGTGACTCATATTAGCTCATGTTCTATCTGTCTCATTGCCTTGGATCCTAGGCTCATTGCTGGCATTGGGAACACAAAAAAGTGCACAAAGAAGACCTATTTTATGGTCAAGAAACTATGACTTACATTGTACCTAACTCTACACCATTTTTTCACAAAGCCACTAACTGAGGAGTACATGGGTTGTCTTGCAGTTAAAGCATGTTGCTTTCCATTTTTTTCAGTAATATTTCATTGTTGACTCAATGCTGATCAATATCTGAGTTCCAAAATAAAGTTCCAGTTTCTTCCACTGTAACTTCACAACACTGTACAATACTATGGACGTAACATGTTTCACCATGGAGTACTTGCTGTGCATGAACCGCTGGAACACCACACGCTCATGCTTGTGCGCTCAATTGCAAGGAACACACCATAGACCATTTAGTCATCACCTGACCAACTGACAAGGGTATGACAATACACACAGTTGCATCCCATGTAGACAGATGACAAATTAACAGGAATATGACACTATACAAAGAATCCCAGCTTTCTTTATCTTTACAAATCTGACTGACCACCAAGTACACATGTATCCTTAAAGCACAGTTGACTGGGCCATTATTGAGTTTGCAAATTGTGTCCTACTGAAAATTATTCTCACAGCTTTTGGACCAATATTTATTTTGTTTCCTCTTCTGAGAAGCTATAACAAGAGAAAAAGAGTTAACAATTACACTGAAAAAATATATGTATGTTTTATATCTTTGTATATATAGAGCTTAATCTTTTTTATACAGTGTGTATACATAGTGTATTTATGGCCATCTTGGCGGTATAAAGGCATCTGTAACAATCAAGACTCTATGCCATGGTCACATGACCCAAGGGTAGCTGCTAAATGAGAAAGGAAAATGGCTAGTGGCACTTTGTGCGTGAACAACAGAACTGAAGAATAAGGCTACACGGGTATATACACATCTGATATTAGTTTGCCTGAGGACTCTGGGATATCCTCATGGGGGGGGATTTGGAGTTGGAGTTGCTTTCTTGGTTTGCTCTTTAATGTTTCTGCAATGTCTGACAAATCCAGAACAAAATGGCCATTTAAGAGGGGTGGGAGTAGTACCAATCTCAAGGAGTGGTGTAATTTTTGGGTGAGCTGATCTTGGCAGCAAAGGTGAGCTTGAGGATGTTTCAAAGCCTGTTAGGTTCTTTCAATCCAGGTTTCTACAGGGAGAACAACATTTTCTGACATTTTAACTGGGTCAAAGGTTAGCCCCTGCGGCACTAAAAATTGATTTTTGTTGTGGATGGTTTTCTTTTTTTTTCAAACTTTTCTTTTCCAGGAAGAACTGTAGATCTGCCAAGTGCACCCCAGGTAATCAAACACTATTTATACCTTTTTCCCCATAGAATTTTTTTTTTATTTAAATATCAGCAGGATTAAGACTATTCAGACCCAGTCATCACAAACACATAGACATTACAAAATGTACAACATCACAGTTAATTAGTTATTAAATATTAAATAAATAATAAATACAATTTGAAATCTTCCATTAGTTATGGGTGTCAGAAAGCAGAAACAATAAGATGAAAAAAAAGAACTTTATAAAACTATCAAAATTTATCAGTTAAAAATATTTGCACTTAAAAATGTTAAAAAACTATCTTCAAAGGAAATCAAGATATACAAAAAATAATGCGTGGTTGGTCATTATATAACTTCTTTTAAATATTGATATCATCTCATATTCCCTGGCCTCAGGAAAAAACAAAAAAAAAACTATGGGCTGTTTTGCGTTATTAAATAGCAATTTTAAATAGGAAATAAATGATAACGATAAAAAATAAATAGGCAACATTCAAATAAAATAGTAATAAAATAGAAATAAATTACAATATCTTAAATAATTTATATACCAATAATAATTACACTATAAACTATGATGAAGTGCAGTTTTTTTAACGTTCATAAATAGCATTGATATGACGGAGCGGAACTGAAATTATTTACAAGGTCTGCCTACCACACTGGAGTCAGCAGATGGAACTTGTCATCTAGTGATTGCAGCAAAACTATTCAACTCGTAATGAAGAATGATAACCTGAAGGACGGAGGCTATGTGGGGATGCTGGAGAGCCATACCTGACCCCACAGGACAACTGGAGACTGTTCAAAGGTCTGGTAATGGAACTGCACTTGGAAACACATGTTCCTCCTTAGTGCCCAGGAAGGCTCAATCTAAAATTTGTCGTAAGTTGTCTGCTCCTCTTCAAGATTTCCTCCAATGCATTTGTCTGGACTATTTTTTTCTTTTGTTTTTGCTTCCATTTCTCTTCTCATCCTCTCCCTCATATATATATATATATATATATATATATATATATATATATATATATATATATATATATATATGTATATATAGCCCTTGCTCTCTCCCTCTCTTCCTCTCTCCTTGGTAACTTCAGAGAGATGAGGTGAATGGGATTCCATGCCATGACCAGACTACGCCTTTCTGTTGGGAAAAGACATTCTGCTGCTTGAAGTAGCCTGCCAGTTGCACAGCTATCCTTCTTCGTTACATTTTTCTTATGTACACTGACAGTGAAACTTGACTCATTGCTGCAAGCTGATTGACGTTTCATGTAGTAGTTACTTCCCTGATGTTCATTCGGACGGCTGCACAGTTTGATTTCACTGGCTGGTTCCTCCTGCTCTCCTTCTCCTTCTGCCTTTTTTGTCTCAGTGGTGGCAGGCGTTGCTGACTTCAAGTAACTCCTCTGCACTACACACTTCCATTCCTGATCTGATATCCGTCATGTTTGGTGAGCGAAGACGACAAACATCGCTCATGACCATGGGTTAAATAAAACAAAATAAAACGAGCTCTCAAGAAAGGAACACTTATAAAATGCAAAAAAAAGTACTCTACTCTACAGACACGCTGTTGCGTGAATCAAACGGAACAATTTGGTTCTGGGCTGCTTATGGCCTCTCGCTTCACAACCAGCAGCTTCTGTTGATTTTGGTCCACACTTTAACCATCGCCTCACACGCTGACTGTGTTGCAAGACACTCCTTGGGATGACAGGGTTTTAAGTCGGCATTTGAAAAATAACCTGAATGCCCCCACATTTTTTTTCCTCTCCTCCAAAACACGATTTCACAACAGATCAGAACTCCAATTTGTTATACGGTAGTTGCTCCTCTTCCTTGTCTACTTCCTCTTCTTCTCCTCTTGTTCTCCTCATACCTTGTGCCTCGTCCCTCTCAGACCTTGATGCCTTTGACAGCCTGGTTGATGGTTTCCAGCAGGGCCTTGTTTTCTGGGTTCTGATAGCAGTCCTTGTTGGTGTACATGTCAGTCAGGGTGCTGACATAGCTGTCGAAGTTCTGCTCAGTGATGGGTTCACGCTGTGGTGCAGAATAAACAAACTCAGTTATGCTAATGGAGAGCTGTCTCTTAGATTCTCTTAGTAGTGTCTGTGTGTGTGTGTGTGGGGGGGGGTATATGTGTGTGCACGCACACATTTGTAGGTGTGTGTGTGAGTACATGAATGTATGGGTGTATACATGCGTGTGTGTGTCTGTGTCTGTGTGTGCGAATGTAATTCTGGGTACATTTTTGTAAGGTACATATGTATCTGGCTAGAAGATTTATTGGCTGTGTGTTTCTCAGTTTCTTTGGGATCATGTTTTTTCTGTGTGTTTAGACAGTATGCCTACACGGCATACTGCTAGTGTGGCATCAATGCTAGTGTGAAGTAAAGCACCTTACCATGTGGGGTAGGCGTATGTGGGCCAGGCTGCGGATGAGAGCCTGGCTGAGTCCGGACAGCTCCATGAACAGAGCCTCATTCTGCTCCTCAATCAGCTTGTTCTCCTCCTCGATGTTCCTCAGGTTCTTCTCCATGGATGAGATCTAGTAAACAATGCAAAAGAAAAAAACAATATAAACCTCTGGCCAAAAACTTCACCAAGAAGCAAACATCTATTTTTAGATTCACTGTGACACATGTACATACACGCACATACACCCTCACACACATAAACAAACCTGTGTTTGGAGATTGACCATATCGGCTTCCATCTCATTGTTGGACTCACTCAACTCATTGATCTCTTTATTCAGCTGTTTGATATCTTCATCATTGTCAAGGACTACAGGAAGAGGATGGAGAGGAAGAGATCACCACTACTGAATAAAGAAGAAAACAGAAGGTACAAACTAACAAAGAAACAAATGAAATCTCTCACCATCACTGGCCCTGAACTTGGTGCTGAGGTAATCGTCCTCAGGCAGGCGGATCTTCTTCTTGGCAAGGGATGCTCTGGGACAACCAGAGAGACTAAGAGAGAGAAAAAGAGAGAGCGAGAGAGAGAGAGTAAGAGAGAGAGAGTAAAGCACACCGATCATTCCAACCCTGTGACCTACTTTTCTCTGTTCTGCTCTTCAAACAGCCCTTTAATATTTCCAACACTAAGAAATTCAATTGATATTTCCTGCCGAGTTTCTGTATCATTAGGCAAAGCACCAGGTTGGTTGTGGGTTTACTCCACTTAAACACCCAGACTACATAGCAAAGTCTATGATAGATATTTCATGACAAATGGATTCTAAATAGTCAATGATTTGTAGCACACTGAAGCACACTTTTCTTGATGAGTTTGTATGTGTTGCACTGTATCTCCATGTCTCCATGCCATATATCATCTTCTGTCTTTCATCTTACTAATGCAGTTATTTGTTTATGTATTTAATGTACAATATTATGATAATATAATATATTTTGTATTATTAAGCAATATCACACTGAAGCACAATGTCTGCATGTTGGTCAGAGCTGCATGCCTGTGCCCATATGCAATATACAGTATATCTGCAGAACTGCTGTTACCTGCGGTGAGTGAGGAAGCTGCCATTGGCGTGTCCCGAGCCGTCACAGCCTGGCGTGGGGCAGGTGGGGCCCTCAGTTTTAAAGGCCTTCCAGGAGAAAGGGGTGCCGTTGAGCAGGCCCTCCTTCTGCCGACGCGCAGCCAGCGGGCAGCCATAGGCACTGCGGTGGGTGGCGTACTTCCCGCTGATGTGGCCCAGGCTGTCACAGCCAGGCACTGGGCATCTGTGGGTGGAGAAGAAGTGGAGGTATAGGATACACAGACAAAGAGTGGAGAGAGAGAGAGAGAGAGAGAGAAAGAACAAAAGAAAGAAAAAGGCAGAGCAATGGATTTGCAAGCGGTTAGGGCACACAAGGAGCTCTATAAACATCTGGTCAGAGATATTACATTGCCCTTATGAGCATGCTATTGCCATCCTGCGCTCAGTTAATAAATTCACACCACATGCTTTGGGAGTTTTGAAATCCAAGGCTATTCTTGGATTCCAGCCACATCCAAAAATAGACACGAAACACAACTGAAATGTCTTGCTACAAGCAAAGCAACATCTGACCAGAGCATCCACTTCTGTTCTTCACATTTCCATCATAAAATATAAGAAATATAAGAACCCAACACAGACACACAACAGAAATACATGCACATTCACTGAAGCTGTTGGGAATACTATTCTCTAAGTGTTTGTGTCCCCAGTGACATTTTAGATATAATTAACACCCATTCCAGATAACATCTGAAATGTAGTGTTCTTTGATATTCTCTAAGCTGCATTGACTAAAATGAACTGCATAACATGACTGTTATGTGGGAAGGTTGTGTGTATAGAAAGGCATCTAGAAAGGGTTGGAAACAAGGCATCTCTCTACCCTCTTCCTTGGACAGGAACAGGAATATTGAAATCCATTAACACCAAATCGATGCAATGCTCTTTACCGTATGGTACAATAAAGAAAAATGCCGTGGCTTTTCTATGTGGTACGAACTTTATGAGCTCGGAGTCCTCCTTGTCGTCCTTGGTAGGAGTCGTTTTAATTCCACTTTTCTTGGCTCGAGGACAACCAGACAAACTGAAAATAGAAAGTATGAAGCTGATAAAACCGGGAGACAAAAAACTGCAATGGAATTCTAGAGAGTGAGAGATAGTAGGTAGTCTGTAGAAAGTCAATTTATCTTTAAGCCTGAAATCATAAAGCCCGTGTTTAAAAAAATATATAAATAAAGATCTCCAAAAAAAAGCCAATGCTTCAGAAGAGGGAACACACTATCTGGAGAGGTTTCAGATATCAAGCATGTACACCCATGGGACTGAGTGTGTATTAATCCATTCAGGTTGTTCCCTACACTGAAGTGTCAAACGATAAAACAAAGTGAGAGGAAAAAACAAAAAATACACTACAGCAACCAATCAAATGCTATCAGTATGTGTGTGGGAGGCAGTGTGTGTATGGGGCCTGATGCTAAATCTAAAGCTACCACTGTCTAACACTAAGCTTCTCTGTCCACAATGGCATGAACGCGGGTGTGTGTGTGTGACTGAGTGTGTGTCTGTGTGTGTGTGTGTGTGTGTGTGAGTGAGCTATGGAAGTACAAAGAGATGTACCTTCTGTGTGAGGCGTAGTTACCAGTGATATGACCAGAACCATCACATCCAGGAGTGGGGCACCTAAAACAACCAGAAGGCACATCAGCACACACATTCTGAATAAAGTATGGTGTCAAACTATGTGGATATCATTTTTGATACACCATGCTACTGTTTTTACCAAAGAACTTTAGAAACACTGAAAAAAAAAATAGAATCGTATCGCTAATCCACAGTATGATGTTAACCCATGTTGTAAAATATATTCGTGTCTTGTGTGATGTGTCAAGAGTAACTGTTTGGGGAACATGGGGCCATCGGGGCAGAGAACAGAGATAAAGCAGATTGAAGAGTAGAGTAGATTTGCTGATAAACAACCAGGCAGTAGTGTGCACTGTGAGGCTTTGAGGGGGGCTCCAGCGGCCCAGTGGCAGAGAAGATGTGAAGAGAGAAAAGAAAAAAAGAGAAGAGAAGAGAAGGAGAGGAAGAGGAAGAGGGGAGAGTAGACATACTTGAGTTCAGGAGTGTGGGCTGCCATGAGGGACCGCAGACTCTTATCAGCAAGAGGACACCCAGACAGGCTAAAGGGAAGAGAGAAAAAAGCAAGAAAGAAGAAGAAAGAAGAAGAAGAAGAAGAAGAAGAAGAAGAAGAAGGAGGAGAAGAAGAAGGAGGAGAAGAAAAAAAAGCAGAGACAGAGAGAGATGCAGAAGGCAGATCAATTAGAAAACACACAGAGAGCAAAGAAACAGCAAAAGACACACACACACACAATTTTCGAAATTTGATTTTTTTTCGTAAGCAGCCAGAAAATAGGGAAAGCCAGAAAAAATTGTGTGTTTTAAACTGATTGGCTTCTGAAGTGCTATTGGCAAAGTCGCTTATCTGTTGTTTAATGGCAACTCTCAAGCGTGCTCTAACACTTAGGAAATCGGACACTTGAAGAGAGATGAATTATTCAGGAAGGAACCAAATGCTCCCTCAGCAGATTGGTCCATCTAAAGAGTAGAGGCTGCACAAAGCCAAGAGCAGTGCTGGAGAGCTTATGGAGGAGGGATGAATCTTCTTTCCACAAATGCTCTATGATGACCCTGATTTTTGGATTCCCTACCTGCGATGTGAAGCATAGTTTCCAGTGATGTGGCCGCTACCATCACATCCAGGAGTGGGGCACCTGCATATGAAAGGGGGATATAGTTAAAACTTGGAGGAGGTCACAGTCAAGAGGCCATCAGGTTTCTTCTAAGCCACTTCTACAACCAAGTAAAGAATCACTCGGAATCAATCAAACGGTGGTTCTACTCACGACAACAACTCCTTCTTGGCGTCCTTGGGCGACTGGAACTTGACCTTGAAGCTGGGGGTTGTGACCTCTCCAGGGTACTTCC